>JAHHZJ010000360.1:0-25811 GCA_021437245.1 Aegilops speltoides
ATGTTACGAAATCCTCCAATATAAAACAACAACCTCTCCAACATAAAGATCCAAGTCTGTTGGGATAGCTAGGTACCTCAACATCACTACAATATGTATTTCAAATAAATTGAGCCCAAGGTATATCATGCTGTTTGAAAAACTTGTATAAGAATTTAATGAGCAGAGCTCTGTTTTGTGCTCTTAGATCAAGAACACCTATGCCACCAGATCTTTTAGGAAGGCATACATTTCCCCATTTGATCGACCAAAAAGTTCCATGCTTATTAATTTCTTTCCATACCAAAGAAAAATTCTAGCAATTTTTTGGAAGTGGTCTAGGATTGTAAAAGGTACTCTAATGTGAAACATGGCAAAGGTGGGGAGCGAATAAATTGCTAGATGCACCAACCTACCAAAGTATGGCATCATTGAAGGAATCCGAGATTGTCTTTTGTCAAGTTTGGATACCATAGGCATCCCATCATCCACTTTAGGTCTGTTAGAACCCATAGGAGCCCAAGATAATTGATAGGCATAGCTATTTTTTACAACCATGAATGTTAGCCAAAAACACAACTGAAAGCACATTTGCTCCCTGGGTGGTTTTGGTAATTAATGACAACATACTTTGTGGTTGGACTAATGCTTTTATTAAGTATGTTTCAGGAAGTTCAATCACATTGGCATGGCAAAAGGACTGAAGAGGTGGACCCCACAAAATGCTAAGGCAAGCATTGGCAAAAGCTCAAGACTCCATTTTTGGTTTAGTGATCCAAGATCACATTGAGTCCATAGGAAAGCCAATACTATTAAAAGGGGATGAGGTTATGATGATGATCTGGTTGCTCAAAGTGCTTAGTGATACATCTCCTAAACTATCAGCAACTTTCACTGCCATATACACTCATAAGTAATCTCGGTCCCACCGATATTCTAAACCCAGTCACACCGAGATGAACCACCTCAGCCACAAAGCCAAACCCTAGAAAACTCGGATTTTCCGATTCGAACTCGGTCTCACGAAACTTGAGTTGCCAAGCTTCAGTAACATACATCATCAAATCGGTGTCACCGAGATGATGAAGTCGGTCCCACCGAGATTGGCAAGCTCTGTTGTCGGGGTTGGGTGCGACATATGCCAACGGGTGGCTTATCATGGTGGGGGCGAGTAGAACGTCGCGGTGCACAGAAGCGGGATGGCGAAGACATGCACCCAGCGAATCTTACCCGGCCGGGGCTCTCAGGAGATAACACCCCATCTGCTGCTCTGCGGGGTCTCCGCATGATCACTATGGGGTGATAGTACAATGGTGCTCCTCGAGCTGTGTGGAAGCGAGGAAGGAGCAAGGCTAGCTCTTTCCCTCTTGCTATGTGTCTAAACCTATCGGGGCGAACCCTTTGCATGGGTGCCCGGGGGTTTATATAGGCCTACCGGGGTACAATGGTAATCCGGTGGCGTGGCCCCGATCGTCGATCTCTCTTGCAGCCGTCCTCCTGCCGGCCACAGGGCTGCCATTGGCGGGCCCATGGACAGCGAACTCTTGTCTGGCGCTCTGATGGCGCATGCTCGGTCATGGGGTCGTGGGAGCAGTGCCGCCGTCTGTCGGTGATCGATGTCGCCACTCCCGTCAATCTGGTTTATGGCTTGTGGGGCCTGGCGAGGCGGCGACGACTGGGAGGCCGACTCCCGGAGGGCCGTCCTCGGACTCTCCGGCCGTCTTCTTCTATCTCACTGACAGGGGGCCCGGCGATCTCCGGGCCGTACGTGCCGCCGTCGTGGGCACAGTGCCTTGTGCATTGTGGCTGAGGTCAAGGAGGCATGGCAGCGATGCGCGCCTCACGAGATCTCCGGTGGCGCGGCTCATCAGTAGCCATGCCTTCTTCCCGTGGTCGAGGGGACAGCCACGATGGGGCTGTACCCCGCATCGGTCTTCGTGAAAGGTCGCGGGCCGACTCTCACAGTCGGCCCCTTGAGAGGTCGCAAGCCCGGAGTCGGTTTGTTTCAGAGTCGCCATCTGAGGACTCTGCTTCTTCGGAGGTCGCCAGCTGGGACTCGGCCTTCTCGAAGGTCGCCCCCTGGGACTCGGCCTTCTCGAAGGTCGCCCGCTGGGACTCGGCCTTCTCGAAGGTCGCCTAGCTAGGACTCGGCTGAGGGGCGCGACCCGCCCCGATGTCTTAAAAGATCTTGGGTCCTGGGTCAGCCTACCCATGGCCCATTACTCCGACAGTAGTCCCCGAAGCTGGCGAAGCCCGGCGGGCGCCGCCTCGTGGGGCTTCGGCGATTCGATCTCTGCGGTGCCGACTCTGAGATTCGCCGCCCGCGTCTTGAGCCGCCTCGCTGGAGTCGGCCTGGCCCCGATGGGGGCCGCCGCTCGCAAGTCGTGGCGGGAAACCAGCGGCGTATCGGCTAAGCTTCCCCGCCATCTGCGAGGCGGTCCTATCGCGTGGCGCCACATGGAGGCGATAGCACCGCACGCCCTGCGCGTGGACGGGCGGGCCGCCGGTGGGGCCTGCCATTACCGCGCCTCGGCTCCCGGCGGATCGGCTGCGGCGAGGCGGTTGGCATCCCGCGTGGTTACTGCGGGCGATAACCGTGGGGGTTTAATCGTGGGCGTCGTGGGGTCGTGGCGCGATTAATCCCCGTCGCCCCTCGGCTTCTCAGCCACGGGGCTATAAATAGGCCGAGGGAGGCGGCGGCCGCAGACGCGCCTCCTCCCCGCTCTTTGCCCTTCTTCTTCGCCGCCTCGCTCCGTCGCTTTCTTCTTCCTCGCCGACGATGAGCTCTTCCTCCGCCCGCGCCCGCCTCGCGCTCCGGCGAGTGGGATGGCTCGAGCGTGGATCACGGAGGACATCGAGTTCCTTCGCCGGACCCGCCGCCTCCCGGGCGCGGATTTGGTGCAGGCCCGCCTGCGCCGGCGGGAGAAATCCGGCCAGCGCCGGAGGCAGGCGAGCGGGTCATCTTCCGCTCGCATCTCATGCGCGGGATGGGGCTCCCGGCGAGCGGGTTCCTCCGCTCGTTCCTCGAGCTGTACAACTTGCAGCCGCACTACCTCACCCCCAACGCGGTGGTGCTTCTCTCCGCCGCCACCACCTGTGCGAGGGCTACATCGGCGTTCTCCCCACCCTCGAGCTGTGGGGAGTTCTTTCTTGGCTTCGGCATCAGGCTGCGGCACGCGGCGCGGTCGCGGCGCGTTCATCGCGTCACGGCGCCACGACGGCCGACAACCCCTTTCCGCCCATCCGCTGGTGAAGTCGGTGAAGATGTGGCGAAGGCGTGCTTCTCGTGAAGAACGTCGCCACCGACGGCGGATCGGGTCAACTTGCCGCCCTTCAACCCCGAGCGCCGGCGGCGGCCGCCTAGCTGGTCCCATCGGTCGAAGTCGCTTTCGCCCTCCGGAGTCGGCGCCGTGGCGCGCCTCCGAGTCATGACGCAGTCGGAGGGGCTCGTCGCCTCCGATCTCTGCCGCCGCCGTGGTGCACGGGTACTTCGCTCAAGGCGGCCCCACCTCATCTGTCAGATGAGCGGCCGGCACGATCCAAGCCGGCTGTGCACCAAAGACATGCCGCATGGAGAAGTGGCGAACATGGTGAACCTCATCGCCCACTGCAAGTTCACCGACGAGTTGCAGTTCGGCAAGGAGCCGTACTCGCGTGACAACCCTCCGCCAGTGGTAAGTTGTTTCCGTCTGTACTTCGATCTTGCTTGTATCCGACTTCGAGCTCTGATCTTGTTGGTATTCTTGAGCAGAATCCCCTCACGGCGCCCGCCGCCGGCGCCCTGAGAGAGCCGCGTGAGAACGTCCCCGACCGCGAGTTCAGCGACATCGACGACCCCGACTTGGAGAGGAGGAAGACGGCGGCCTCAGACCGTCGGCGACCTTCGCCGACTGGCCCGAGGGCGACATCGACGCGGAAGTCGTCCCGCGCCGCCAACCAAGAGCCGGCCCCTCCAACCAGGCCGGCGCGAAAAGGCGTCATGCCGGGCCGAGTGCGCACGGCGGCAGGTCGAAGAAACCCAGGGGAACCGCCGCCGCGACCAAGCGGGAGGAGGCGGCCGCGAAGGCCAACCGCTTCGGAAGGAAGTGAAAAACCGCCGCTTGTTTCTTCGTAAGTCCCTTACTCTTTGTTTCTCTTGACTTTCCTTGAATCTTTCGACTCTCCCCTTCTTCCCCGGCGCCCCCTCTCTCCGAGAGCGCGCTGTGCCCTCGTCATGGGGTGGGCGGCGTCCGCCAATACTCGGCGGTCGATCCGCCGCCGACCTCCGGAGGCGGCAGGCAGCAGCGGAGAAGAAGCGGAGGAGGAGGCCGAGCGCTGGAGAAGGCGCATGCCGAGAAGGCGGCCGCCAGCGCCCAGCGTCATCTGGATGAGGCGTGGCGCGTGCGCGCCACGGCAAACAGGATCTTGAGGGCCGTTTGCCGCGAAGCGGCGATGCTCGTTCCTCCCTGTCGTCGGCGCCGCCGCCCCGAGTTCACGGGCAGATCGGGAGGTCAAGACCGCAAACCCTCTCGCGGAGGATGGCGGCGACGCCTCGGGCTCGACACCCGCGCGCGCCTCCGCCACCTCCGCCGCCTCCGTCTTGAGCCAAGACGGCAAGCAGCCGGTGGACCCGCGAGATCCGCCCGGCTGCGGGCAACGCCGATCGCGCAGCTGCTTCTCGAGTTGCCATGCCGACACGCCGCCGGTCGAGAGGGCGAGCTCGCGCCATGGCTTCGGAAGGCGTCGCCCGGCATGGCGAACTGGATGCCGAAGCCTCGATGCCGTGCCCACCGGCTGGGGCCTTGAAGGCGCACCGCCCGCTGAACCAGCGCTTCGGGCGTTCGGTCAAGTTGCGCAAAGAAAGCGAAGCCCTCAACTTTACACCAAGGCGATCGCCCTGCGGACCTCCGTCCGGGTATGCCGTTTTCCTTTTCGTTCTCTTGTCTTTTTACGTGGGGCTCGCTGGCGCACCCGGGTGTAATCCCGAGTTGAGTCGGCTCTTTGGCGGCGGCTCGGAACTCCTTCTAGCTGACTCGAAGGCTGACTTTGCTTTGCCGGCCTTGCGAGTACCACAACCTCCAGCGCTCGCCTTCAACCGCAGCGTTGAAGAGCCGAGAAGCGGACGCCCGATCTGGCGGAAAGTCGAGTGAGCGGATTCTTCCTTCTTGGCGAAGCGCGCTGGCGCACCTGGCTGTAATCCACGAGATTCGGGCGATGGCGGCGGTCGGGCCGGATCTCTGGCATTTCCTTCTTTCTTCTCCGCGGGCGCGCTGGCGCGCGCATGGCTGTAATCCCGAGATTCGGGCCGCTGCTGGCGATCGGGCGGATCTCCGGCGACCTTCTTTGTTGACGATGCTTTATCTTTCTTTGGGCTTCAGACGCCAATGCCGCCCTTCAAGGGCAGCTGGATGAGGCCAATGCCGCCCGTCGCGCTAAGGAGGAGGAGTGTGACAAGCTCGTCCGAGAGCGC
The DNA here is from genome assembly GCA_021437245.1 of Aegilops speltoides. Lineage (NCBI taxonomy): Eukaryota > Viridiplantae > Streptophyta > Magnoliopsida > Poales > Poaceae > Aegilops > Aegilops speltoides. The sequence continues at coordinate 5,429 of JAHHZJ010000360.1, forward strand.
GACCTTCTGGCGACGCAGCTGGCTGAGCAGAAGGACCTGCTTCGGAAAGCACAGGAGGACGCCAAGTCGCGGAGGAGGCCCTTCTAGCGAGTTCGCGATGGGCGGGCCGCTGGACCGACCGTGAGGCGATCTTGACCTCCGGCTATCACGTGCTCGAGGACATTGTCGATGGTAACTCCTGGCTTCTCTTCTTTGGTCTTTCGACTCTGTGTCGAACTGTCTTCTGGTTTTTCTGACTGTTTCCTTTTCTTGTCTTTGGCAGACTTCTTCCCCGGTCACTCGCAGGCTGTCCCTCCGGCCATCGAGGCGGATCGGGAGGAGCGGAGGGCACAGGGTGAAGTGATCGCTGCCAACGCCCCCCGAACCATTGACGAGCAGCTCTTGAGCATCGGGGCTCGCCTTCGTCCTGCTCATCGCTTGATGCGTCGTCTTCAACGCGCTGGCGCCCAAGTCGTTGCCGCCCTGTGGCCAGAGGTGCCGGCTCTTCGCACCGCCAGTCGGACGGCCGACTGGCTGGAGGTCGCCGTCGGTCGCCGAAGCTTGGAGGGCTCCTCGGCCCGTGCGAGCACGCCGGGCCTGGAGTTAAATCAAGGGTGGTACCTGGCTGGACTGGACCGCTGGCGCGTTCGGTCGAGGCCCAGGCGAGTTGAGGGGGCGTGGAAGGCGCCCTTGTCGGCAGGCGGCGGCCATCGCCGAGTACCACGGACACCGTGTCTTTGTGCCCGAGCGGACTGCCGGCGGCAAGGAGGTCCCGCTTGAGTGGTTGGGATGCACCAGTGCGAGGAGGACTCGGCGGAGGTAATTGGCTCCAGCACGAAGGGAGGCGAGTCGGAGGACGGAGGCGAGGAAGAGGCGCGAACACGGCGGCGGCCAGCCTCGGCTGATCGCGCCTCCCAAAGAACGAGCCTCGTAGGACCAGCGACCGTCGCTGAAGGCGACCAAGCCGAGACCGCCCAGCCGACTGCCCCGACGTCAGGCGCCGCCGCCGCCTCCGGCCCTCCGGCTCCGGAGGCCGCCCCTTAGAGTGCATCAGCCTTACCTGTTTCTTTTGTTCTTTTGTTTAAAAAACTTGTTAGTTGCGAACAATTCCACCCGCGGGGTGTATTCGGCCAAGGGCCTTATGTAAATATTTATCAAATTTCCGCCTTCCCTTGCTTTGGCTCTTTAGACTTTTTTCCTTTGCCGCCTTCCTTCGGTTGCCGCCTTGTTAACTGGCAGCCGCTCTGGATCGCCGCCGGGTCAGCGCTCGGCTACTTTAGGAGGCAAGTACTTAGCCGTTTAAACGCCGTAGCAAGTTTGGTGGAGGTCGACGAGCCGACTCTCGAAAGTCAGTCGTCCTTGATAAAGGTTGAAACTATGAGCCGACTGCTCGTGAGTCGGCTCGATGAAAGCGGGAGCGGCTTGGGCTATCGTAACTCTTAAGTCCTTAGCCGTTTTTCATGTGTGCGCTCGCTCTTTCCGCCCCCCCGCTTTACCGACAGTCGCTCTGCGAGCTGAGGCTTTTTGTAGGAGACGGCTTTGAGCGCGGCACATTACTTGTCTGACCTCAGGGAGCATTTCATAGCACAAGGCGGCGAGTCCGGGCGACTAGTCGGACCAGTGCGAACAGTATGATAAAAAGGAAGCGCATTTGAGCGAGATCCATATCGTCTGAGTAATCAAAAGGCAGTCCCGAGCTCGTCTCGAGGCCTAAGTCTTAGTACTTAATACAAAAAGGAGGGTAGCGTGATACATACTGCATCAACTGTAAAATCTTCGAAGAAGATTTGCGTTCCACGGGCGCTCTGTTTCCTTGCCAGAGTCGTCTCTCTTGCGTGCTCGAGGCTTCTGAGCGTCGATCAAGTAGTAGGCGTCGTTCCCTAGCACCTTGCTGATGATGAAGGGGCCCTCCCAAGGCGCCGACAACTTGTGCTGGCCGGCTGTTCTCTGAATCAGCGGAGCACAAATCGCCCTCTTGGAATGATCTTGGCTTGACCTTGCGGTTGTAGTATCACCGCAGACTCTGCTGGTAGATCTTTGGACCGGTGAGTGCCAACAACCGGCCCTCTTCCGGCAGGTCGACGCTGTCTTGGCGTGCTTCTTCACCTCCTCTTGGTGTACATAGAGACTTCGCGGAGAGTCGAATTGTATATCCGTCGGGATGCGGCCGGCACCGTGAAGCGAGGAAGAACGGCGTGAAGCCGGTTGATCTGTTCGGTGTTGTCGCGCAGACTCGAGAGGGCGGCAGCAGCTCTTCCACCCAACAACCGACCGGCGCTCGAGTGGTTCGACCAATCGAGGCTTGATGCCGACAGATGAGGCCGTTGGCTCGTTCCACTGGCCGTTTGATTGCGGATGGGCGGCGGATGCTAAGTCGGTCGGATGCCTGCGTCGCGGCAGAACGAGCCAAAGCGCCTTTGGCGAAATTGGTGCCGTTGTCGGTGATGATGCTATGCGGTATGCCGTACCGCACCGTGATGTCGGCAATGAAGGTCACCGCTGTGGGCCCGTTTAATTTCTTGATGGGCTTTGCTTCTACCCACTTGGTGAACTTATCCGCTGCGGCGAGCAAATGAGTCGAGCCGCCTCGGGCCGTCTTGAAAGGTCCCACCATGTCCAAGCCCCAAACTGCGAAGGGCGGCGATGGGGATTGTCTTGATCTGAAGCTTGGTGAAGGGGCTTAGAGCGGAACACCGCACCTTGCACTTCTTGACTAGTTCTTTAGCTTCTTCGAGGCGGTCGGCCAAAAAAACCGTGCGAAAGGCTTTGGCCCTGGCGCCCTCGAGGCCGCATGGTGACCACACTGCATACGATGGATGTCTTTGAGGATCGCTGGCCTTGCTCGATTCTACGTGGCGTTGGTGGACACCAGTGACGCTGCGTCTGACTAACTCTCTGTTGACTATGGCGTAGGCTGCCGCTCGGCGTTGTACTTGCCGAGCCAGAGTCTCATCTGCAGGCAACTCATTGTTGACTAGGAACTTGAGGATGGGCTGCGCCCATGAAGGTCTTGCTATCTCTTGATTGCCACCACAATGACTTGGACAAGGGTGGCTGGGCTGGGAGGCGGCGGGTTGGATTCTGCTGCCGCTTGCTGACTTGAGGAATCTCTGGGCGGTGGCGCAGATCCCGAAGCCGATGGCGCAGATCCCGGGCTGGTGGGCGCGATCCCAGGCCTCTTGTGGCTTTCTTGAGGTCGCTTCTGGGGTCTTGAGTCGATCCGACTATCTCGGGGAGCCGCACGAAAATGGAGTCGGATTCTGGCGAAGGCTTGATAGACGGCTTGAGGAGGCGCTGAAGGGCGACGCTAGAAGGTATCGCCTGGCGAGTGGAGCCGACTCGTGCCAATGCATCTGCTTGATCGTTGTCGTTTCTTGGTACGTGGAGGAATTCGCATCCTTCAAAATATCCGCTGAGCTGCTGCACCAAGAAGCGGTAGCTTGCCATGTTTGCGTCCTTGGCGTCCCAGTCGCCGGATGACTGCTGCACCACCAAGTCGGGTCGCCATAGCACTGGATCCGGCGAATGCCGAGTTCTTTAACAAGCGAAGCCCATGGATGGCGCCGTGATTCGCAGCGTTGTTGGAGGCGGCGAAGTGGATTTGCAGACGTATTTGAGCTTGTCGCCCTTGGGGAGGTGAGGGCGACACGGCCCGAGGCGGGCGCATCTTGGAGCCGTCGAAATCGATCGCCAATGAGTAGAGTCGGTAGCGGCGGCAAGTATTGAGTCTCGGCCCGGTCGGCGAGGAAGTCGGCGGCGCCTGCGACTTGATGGCGGTGCGAGGTTGGTAGTAGATGGTGTAGGGAGCTAGATCGATAGCCCACTTGGCCACTCGGCCGGAAGCATCTCGACTTCCGATGATCTCGGCGAGTGGAGCGGTGCAAACCACAGTGATTAGATGCTCTTGGAAGTAAGGCTTCAGCTTCTTGGCAGCAAAATGCACGCCGTAGCACATCTTACGGTAGTGAGGGTAGTTACGCTTGGAGGTCGGCGATTACCTCGCTCGGGTAATATCTTGGTCTCTCGAACCGGGGCGCCTTGCCTTCCTCCTTGCGCTCGACTACAATAACTGTCTTGACTACCCGGCTGGTGGCGGCGATGTATAAGAGCATGGGCTCTTTGGGAGTCGGAGCCGCCAACACAGGGGAGTCGCCAACATCTTCTTGATTGGAGAAATGCCTCATCGCCTTGTGGTTCCACTCGAAAAAGTGGTCTTCTTCATCGGTTGATACAATGGCGAGCTTTCTCGCCCGACCGGTGATGAAATGGCTTATTGAAGCCAAGCAGCGGTGAACTTCGCACATCCAACGATCGGCTGGGTACCTCCATCCTCTCAATGGCCTTGATCTTCACGAGGTTGCACTCTATGCGCGTTGGAGACCGAGAAAACCAAGGAGCTGGCGGTGGGACTCGAACACGCATTTCTCTGGGTTGAGCTTGATATGGAATCGGCGCAGATTCTCAAAGGTCTCTTTAAGATCCTCTAGCAGCGTCCCACGCTTCTCCGTCTTTACCACCACATCATCCACATAAACATGGGCATTCCTGCCTAGTTGCTTGAGGAGGCATTTCTGCATGCAACGCTGAAAGGTGGCGCCGGCATTCCTCAAGCCGAACGTCATCGTCAGGTAGCAGAAGGCTCCAAATGGTGTGATGAATGCGGTCTTCAGTCTGTCCGCTGGATTCAGCTTGATCTGGTGATATCCTGAGTATGCATCCAAGAAGCTCAACAGCTCGCATCCGGTACATGGAGTCTATCACTGATCGATCCTTGGCGAGCAAATGGATCCTTGAGGCGAGCTTTGTTGAGGCTGGTGTAGTCGATGCACATCCGCCATTGCTTGTTCTTCTTGACACTAATGCGGGTTGGCCAACCATTAGGAAAGAACACCTCCATGATGAAGCCGGCTGCCAGGAGTCGGGCTATCTCTTCTCCCACTACTCTTCTTTTCTCTTCTGACAGGCGGCGCAAGGGCTGCCTGACGGGCTTCACATCCGGCCTGACATGTAGCTTGTGCTCGGCGAATTCCGTCGGTACACCTGGCATGTCCTTGGGGACCACGAAGATGTCGATTCTCACGGAGGAAATCGGCGAGCTCGCCTTCCTATTTCTTTGTCGAGGCCGGTGCCCATGACAGCGTACCTCTCTGGGTGCTCCGGGTCCAAGGGTATCTTCTTGGTTTCTTTAGCCGGCTTGAATGATCCTTCTGCCTCCGACTCCTTGGGGTCGGGCGACATCTCCGGCTGCTTTCCAGCCATCGTCACAACGCGATCAAGGAGCCGCTTCTCGGCTGCAATCACCAAAGACTCGGCCAACCGACTGCTCTCGGCCGCACAGGTGGACGACTTCTTGTAGTCGCCGGCAACGGTCAGGATCCCCTTGGAAGTCGGCATCTTCATCTTGAGGTAGGCGTAATGGGGAACCGCCATGAATTTGGCCAGAGCAGGCCGGCCTAGCAGCGCGTGGTATGGGCTCTCCAAATCCACCACCTTGAACCAGATTGGCTCTCGGCGGAAGTGATCTTTGTCTCCGAAGAGGACGTCTATCAAGATCTTGCTAATCGGCGAACAGGAGAGGCCGGGTACGATTCCATGGAACACGGTGCGGCTGCTCTGCAGCTGCCACCGCCTGATTCCGAGCTTCTCCATGGTATCCTTGTACAGGATGTTTATGCTGCTGCCTCCGTCTATCAGGACCCGCAAGAAACAGGCGGCCCGCCTATCGATGGCCAAGGCTGCTCCAAGAACCGGCGTAGAGCCGGACTCGGCATCACCTCGGGTGATCTGCCCGGCTCGGTGATAGGCTTTCGGACCAATGCATGAACTCGGGGCCTGCTGCCGCTGCGTTGACTTCTTCTTCTTTGTTGGCGCTGCTTGCGTCGATCGTCGCCAGGTCGGTGAACACTACGTATGCTCCGTGCTCTTGGCGAACTCATCTTGGACCGCGCCGGTGGCGAGCCGCCGGCCGCGGAGGCGGCGGCGGCCCAAGCAGCGGCGGAGGGGCAAGGCCGTCTCCTTGGCGATCTGACGAGCGGTGGCACTTACGGTGGTGTGGTTCGACGGCTTTGCGCATTGTGGAACTTGCAAGGACCATCCAGAGTCTGCTCATAAGAAAGCGGCAACCAGTTGGACTTGCCGCCCTTACGCGCTTGGCGGAGGCTGCCCTCGGCTGCTAATCTTCTCTCGCGACGACCGCCATTGTTGGTAGTCGGCTGGGGGGCTTTGCGCTTGTCGTTCTGTTGCTGCCGTTGGCTGGCGTCTCCAGCCGGCGTTCTGGGAGCCTGGGGAGTCACTTTGCCAGCCGCGTTGACTTGGATCTCCGTCTTCATAGAGGAGTCGGCCGTGGCGTACTTGTCTGCTATGATTAGCAGCTCGTCGAGGGTTTCGGGCTCGTCGCAGAGGAGCTTGTGCTTGAGGAGGGTGCCCTCTCGGCACCCGGCCGTAAAGTACTCGATGGCCTGCAACTCGTGCATGCCCTCGCAGGAGTTTTGGAGCTCGCCCCAGCGCGTGAGATAGTCGCGCGTCGATTCCTCGGGGCCTTGCACGCACAAGGAGAGCTGGCGCGGCTTGGGAGGTCGCTTATGCGTCTTTGGTGAAGTTGTGAATGAAGGCTTGGTGAAGTCGACCCAGCTGTTGATGCTGCGGGGCTTGGGCTGTTCAGCCATGTCGGGCCGTGCCACGAGCATGAGGAACATACTTGACGGCGACTTCGCTTGTTGCCGTTGGCGATGTTGGCGGCTGTGGGTAGTCAATCAGCCAATCCTCCGGCTTCCGCGAGCGGTGTACTTGGCGTATCTCGAGGGGCGTGAACCCTTTGGGGAAGGGCTCGTCTACGATGCGGGGCCAAGCAAAGCGGACCCAGCTCGTCTTCTTCTTCTAACGCCAGGGATCTGTCGAGTCGGTCGATCCGGTGGCGGGCGTCATTCTCTCCGACTCCTCTCGGCGGCCAAGGCGATCTCCGAAAGTCGGATGCTCAACGGCGGCGGAGAGACTCGCCGTTCTCTTGGGCGGGGAGGCAGATAATCATCCGCCGCTCCACCGCTGGGCGGCCATCTTGGTACTTTTCGATGGAGATGCGAGTCCGGCTGTGGCTCGCAGCCGGCTCCTTCTCTTTCCTCCCGCGGACTCCGCCAGTCGGCGTCCGGGAGGTCGCGCCTTGATCTCGGCGAGGGGGCAAGTCGTCATTCTGCTGCTGCTGCGCGTTGGCGCGGCCGCCTGCCGCATTTTGCGCAGCAGCCGCGTCGAGGAGCTGCTGGACTCGCTCCGTCATTACACGGCGCTCTTCACCGTCGAGGTTCCTCAGCTCTTCGGTCGCCGCTTGGGCGGCGCGGATGTTCTCGCGCAGGTGGCGTACACGGGCGCCGCCCGAATAGATCGGCGATAGCGCGCGCTCTCGGACCACACCGAGGCGGCTCGCCGGTCGGAGCGGGCGAGCCGCCTGGCGCGGTCCACCTCGCGTTGGTATGCGCCGAACAAGCGTCTCATGCTTGCCAACTTCTTGGCGCCTTCAATGAGCTGAAGGCGGCGCTCTTCCAACATCTCTGCGTCCGCGTCTTACGGGAGGGCGCGGACAGGTCTGCGGGCGCAGCAGCGGGTCTGGCGTTTTTCACGGAGTGCTCGCCGTGGCGATGGCGAGCACCTCCGTGGACGGCGCTTCCGTCGCTCTCCTCGCACTGAGCGGCTCGTCGTAAACCACCACGTTGGTGGGGAAGGTATCAGCGTCTGGCGTCGGAGTCGACCAGCATCGGGTCGAGGAGTTTACGGACTCCAAGTCTGGCGGGCTCGCCGGCGACTTGAAGTTGGTCGAGAGGCCCGCGAAGGTTCTCGGGGCCACCGCGCTGCGCTTGGCGCGGGTTCGTCGGGCGCACCTCGCCGATGAGTTGGCGAGCCGCTTCTTGCGCGGCGGCCGGCGCCTTGAGCGCGTCGTCTGAACTCCATCTGGCGAGCGGGCTGGCTGCGCTTCGCCGAGGAGGAAGAGGGTTCCGTCGAACAGATCTCCGGACGACGGTGCACCTCGCCCCACGGTGGGCGCCAAATGTCGGGGGTTGGGTGCGACATATGCCAACCGGTGGCTTATCATGAGGCGAACATGCACGCCGCGAATCTTACCCAACCGGGGCTCTCAGGAGATAACACCCCTATGCTGCTCTGCGGGGTCTCGCGCATGATCACTATGGGGTGATAGTACAATGGTGCTCCTCGAGCTGTGTGGAAGCGAGGAAGGAGCAAGGCTAGCTCTTTCCCTCTTGCTATGTGTCTAAACCTATCGAGGGCGAACCGTTTGCATGGGTGCCGGGGGGTTTATATAGGCCTACCGGGGTAAAATGGTAATCCGATTTGGCGTGGTTTCGATCATCGATCTCTCTTGCAGCCGTCCTCCTGCCCGGCTGGCCGGGGCCCGCCATTGGCGGGCCCCATGACAGCAGTAACTTGTGCAGCGCTCGATGACGTGAGCTCGGTCATGGGGTCGTGGGAAACAGTGCCGCTTACGTCGGTGATCACCGCCGCCACTCCCGTCAATCTGGTTTATGGCTTGTGGGGCCTCGGCGGAGGCGGCCGACTGGGAGGCCGACTCCGAGGGCCGCCCCTCGGACTCTCCGGCCGTCTTCTTCTATCTCAGCGACAGGGGCCCGGCGATCTCCGGGCGTGCGTGCCGCCGTCGTGGGCACGATTGCCTTGTGCCTTGTGGCTGAGTCAAGGAGGCATGGCAGCATGCGCGCCTCACCGGAGATCTCCGTGACGCGGCTCATCAGAGCCATGCCTTCTTCCGTGGGTCGAGGGGACAGCCACGATGGGGCTGTACCCGCGATCGGTCTTCGTGGAAGGTCGCGGGCCAACTCTCACGATCGGCCCTTGAGAGGTCATAAGCCGAGTCGGTTTGTTTGAGTCGCCATCGAGGACTCTGCTTCTTCTGAGGTCGCCAGCTGGGACTCGGCCTTCTCGAAGGTCGCCCGCTGGGACTCGGCCTTCTCGAAGGTCGCCCGCTGGGACTCGGCCTTCTCGAAGGTCGCCTAGCTGGGACTCGGCTGAGGGGCGCGACCCGCCCCGATGTCTTGAAAGATCTTGGGTCCTGGGTCAGCCTACCCATGGCCCATTACTCCGACACCTGTCTTTACACAAATCGGACTAACCGAGATTGTATTTTCAGTCCCACCGAAAATCCCAACGTTCACATGATTTGAACTTTCGGTCTCACCGAGTTGTCAACTTCGGTCCCACCGAGATTGGTCAAATGTGTGTAACGGTTGGATTTTGTGTGGAGGCTATAAATACCCTCCACCCCTCTTCATTCGTGGAGAGATCCATCGAAAGAACTACCACTCCTACCTTACATTTACGAGAAGAGAACTACCTACCCTTGTGTTGAGATCAAGTTGCTCCACTCCCACCATATGAAGCTTGATCTCTAGCCTTCCCAAGTTGCTTTCCACTCAATCCTTTCTTCCACCACAGCCAAATCGGTGAGGAGAGTTGAGTGTTGGGGAGATTATCATTTGAAGCACAAGAGCAAGGAGTTCATCATCATCAACACCATCTATTACCTTTTGGAGGTGGTGCCTCCTAGATTGGTTAGGTGTCGCTTGGGAGTCTCCGTCGAGATGTGGAGTTGAACCAAGAAGTTTGTAAGGGCAAGGAGATCGCCTACTTCGTGAAGATCTACCCCAGTAAGGCTAGCCCTCCGTGGGCGTGAGGCCATGATGGCATAGACAAGGTTGCTTCTTCGTGGACCCTTCGTGGGTGGAGCCCTCCGTGGACTCTCGCAGCCATTACCCTCAGTGGGTTGAAGTCTCCATCAGCGTGGAAGTACGATAGCACCACCTATCGGAACCACGAGAAAAATCACCGCGTCTCAAATTGCGTTTGATCTTCTCCACCTCTCTTTACTACTTGTGCAATTTACTTTCCGCTGCCCATACTCTAGAATTGCATGTGTAGTATGCTACTTGACTTGTGTGTGTTATGCAAAATCTGCCAAAATCTGTCCTTTATCAAAAGGCATAATTTTTATCTTGTCGAGTAGTCTAATCACTCCCCTCTAGACACTCTCACCTTCTTGATCCTACAATTGGTATCGAGCATTGGTCTCCATTGCTTTGGTTTACACACCATTGGAGGAAGATGGACGTGTCTACGTTTGGGAGTGTTAGCCATAGAGTGCCTATTCTTAGTGGAGTGTCCTATAACTCCTGGAGGATTGAAATGCTTATTATCTTTAAAATGTATAACTCGCGCAAATATGTTGAGACCCCCTATGTGCCTCCATTTGACCCCTTGCACCCTACCATGGATGAAGAGCTTGATTTGCTTCGTAACCTTAGAACTGTAAATCTTATCATTAGAGGTTTGCCCGATAACTTGCTTAAGCTCGTTACAAACTTTGAGTGTGCCTATGCTATGTGGAAATTCTTGGAAGAACTTTATCCGGACTACTCTTTGAGAGGTCTTGATGAAATTCTATACAAGACTATTGAATTTGATATGATGCGCCCCAATGATCCCAACTTTGATAAATGCTTCTTTGAACTTCGTGATCTTATGAAAAAGAAGGGTGATCCCGGTCTTATCAATGTTCTAATTAGAAAATGCTCTTGTATTGCATTCCAATGATTATTGTCACATTGACAAAACTAATGCAAGTAGTTGTCAAATTGACCTAGGTGTTGATGATGAACTATCTATGGGTCAATATGATGATGAGCATGAGCATGATGATGATTACTCTGATTCGGACACCGAGCTAGACAAGATCATGAAGAGTCTCAATCTCATGGCGAATCTGAGAGACTACATATCCGGTGGAAAAGAGTGGATTCTTGATAGTGGATGCACCGATCATATGACCGGAGACGAAGACATGTTTCGAGAGCTTGCAAAGAACGATGGTCCACGCAAGTATGTGACTTTTGGAGACAACTCCAAGGGTAAGGTACTTGGCCTTGGTAAGGTGGCCATATCTCATGATAGCTCTATTCAAAATGTCATGCTTGTTGAATCACTTGGATACAATTTACTTTCCGTGTCTAGATTAGCTGACTTTGGATTCAATGTGCTATTCATCAAGTAGATTGCCAAGTCTTTCGTCGTGACAATCATAACATGGCATTTACGGTATCCGTAGAGGTGATCTATATATTGTTGATTTCACTAAGAAAGCCCAACCTAGAACTTGCTTCATTGCTAAATCTGCAAAAGGTTGGTTATGGCATAGAAGGCTTGGACATGTTGGTATCGTAATCTAGACAAGCTGATCAAAGGAGATCATATTCTTGGTGTTAAAGATGTTTTCTTTGACAAAGATAGACTTTGTAGTGCTTGTCGAGCAGGAAAACAAGTAGGTGGAAGTCATCCGTGAAGAACATCATGACCACAAGGAGACCGCTTGAGCTTCTTCATATGGATCTCTTGGTCCCAATGCTTACAAAAGCCTTGGTGGTAACTCCTTTGGTCTAGTTATAGTTGATGATTATTCCAGATTTACGTGGGTATTTTTCCTTGATGACAAATCGCGAGTTCGGAGGATCTTCAAAACCTTTGCTAGAAAGGCCCAAAATCAGTTTGAGGTGAAGATCAAGAAAGTTCGGAGTGACAATGGAGCGGAGTTCAAGAACGCCCATGTGGACTCTTTTCTCGATGAGGAAGGGATTCTACATGAGTTCTCGACTCGTACACTCCTCAACAAAATGGAGTTGTTGAGAGAAAGAACCGCAGCTCATAGAGATGGCGAGAACGATGCTTGATGAATACAAGACACCGAAGCACTTTTGGGGTGAAGCGGTCGAGACAGCTTGTCATGCTATCAACAGGCTTTATCTTCATAAGCTCCTCGGCAAGACTTCATATGAGCTCCTCACCGGTAACAAACCCCAAGTGGGATACTTTCGTGTCTTTGGTTCAAAATGCTATATCCTTGATAAGCATCGACGATCTAAATTTGCTCCTAAAACTCATGAAGGCTTTTTCCTCGGTTATGGATCAAACTCCCACACCTACCGTGTCTACAATAATTTCACCCGAAAGGTTGAAGAGACGGTAGATGTGAAGTTTGATGAATCTAATGTCTCGCAAGTAGAGCAAATGCCTATTGATGTAGGAGACAAGGACCCATCGGAAGCCATCCAAGATTTGTCTATTGGAAAGATCCGTCCCATGGAAGTGAAGGAGAGTACCTCATCTACATATGTGGAGCCCCCTACCTCAAGGCAAGATGAACCTCATGGCAACATGGAGGCCTCCACAAGTGGAACTCACCAAGATGAGGAAGTGCAACAAGAAGATCCACCACAACCTCCTTCTCCACCGCCTCAAGACAACACCAACAACAATGAAGAAGAAGAGGAAGATGAGGATAATGAGGAAGCTCAGCCACAACCTCAACAAAAGCTATCCCGAGTCCGAGCAAGAGTCAAGAAAAATCATCCCGTGGAACAAATGATGAGCGACATCGACTCAGGAGAATTACTCGCTCTAAAACTCACTTAGCTAACTTTTGTGAGCATTACTCATTTATCTCTAGTATTGAACCTATGAAGGTAGAAGAAGCACTTGAAGACCGGATTGGGTGAGCGCTATGCACGAAGAGCTACACAACCGAGAGGAACAATGTATGGACTTTGGTAGAGAAGCACAAGGATGATCAAAACGTCATTGGAACCAAATGGGTGTTTCGGAACAAGCAAGATGAAGATGGACAAGTCATCCGCAACAAGGCTCGTCTCGTAGCTCAAGGTTACACACAAGTCGAAGGTATGGACTATGGTGAGACCTATGCCCCCGTTGCTAGACTTGAGTCCATTCGCATTCTTCTTGCTTATGCCAACCACCATGATATTACTCTCTATCAAATGGATATTAAAAGTGCTTTCCTAAATGGTGAAATAGAGGAGGAAGTATTTGTGAAACAAGCTCCCGGATTTGTGAATCCTAAAAAGCCTAATCATGTTTACAAGTTGCACAAAGCTCTTTATGGTCTTAAGCAAGCTCCTAGAGCTTGGTACAAATGCTTGACTAGCTTTCTTCTTGAAAAAGGATTTGAGATTGGAAAAATAGACTCAACGCTGTTCACGAAAAGGGTTGATGGTGAACTATTTGTGTGCCAAATATATGTTGATGATATTATCTTTGGTTCAACTAACCCTCATTTTAGCGAGAAGTTTGGAAAGCTCATGTCGGAGAAGTACGAGATGTCCATGATGAGTGAACTCAAATTCTTCCTTGGGTTGCAAATGAAGCAATCTAAGGAGGGTACCTTTGTCTCACAAACAAAGTACACCAAGGATCTCTTCAAGAAGTTCAACATGCAAGAAAGCAAGGTATGAGAACCCCATGCCTACAAGTGGACATAATGACTTGACAAAGATGGAGAACCTGTTGATCAAAAGGTTTACCGATCTATGATTGGTTCTCTACTATATCTTTGTGCTTCTCGTCCCGACATAATGTTGAGTGTATGCATGTGTGCTCGATATCAAGCTGCCCTAAAGAATGTCATCTTAAAGCTGTTAAAAGGATTGTGAGATATTTGATACACACACCAAACTTTGGCATTTGGTATCCTAAGAGGGCCTCTTTCGACCTTGTTGGCTATTCCGACTCGGACTATGCGGTGACAGGGTTGATAGAAAGTCAACTTCAGTGCGTGTCAATTCCTTGGTCGATCCCTTGTATCTTGGTCCTCCAAGAAACAAAATTCGTATCATTATCCACCTTGAAGCAGAATATATTGCTGCTGGTTCATGTTGTGCTTAGTTGCTATGGATGACACAAGCGCTTAAGGATTATGGGATACATGTGAGACATGTTCCTTGCTTTGTGACAATGAGAGTGCGATTAAGATTGGACACAATCCAGTGCAACACTCTCGAATGAAACATATTGAAGTTCGTCACCATTTCATTCGTGATCACATTGCCAAGGGTGACATCAATCTTAAGCATGTTCGTACTGACAAACAACTTGCTGATATCTTTACAAAACCTCTTGATGAGAAGGTGTTTTGTCGCTTAAGGAGTGAGTTGAACATCATTGATGCTTCAAACTTGGAGTGAAAACTCCATTGATGCATGCAAGGCATGAGCCTACTTGACTAATCCTTGATATTTCTATTATGATGATGATCATATGTCTTGGACACATTTGCCTCCTTGTATTGCATCTAACTCCTTGCAGGTACTTGGATGATCTACATTCCACAAGATTACCACACACTCAAATCTTGAGTAATCTTGTCATTGACCAAGTATCTAGCCCTTTTGGATGTTGAGTTCAAGGAACAAAATTCCACATATCCTTTTTGACACCTTATACATCTAGTATTTCACTCTTGTCATCTTGGATATCCTTGAGTATTTTCTTGCTTGCCTAACCCATGTAGGAAGATGAACTACACAAGTGGAAATGGCGCCCCAACTTCACATTCAATGAGCACCTACATCAAGTTCACCTACATGAACAAAGCAACAACAAGCCCAAGGTATGTTCTTCACATCTTTAAGGAGCTTTGCTCAAAGACATGAGTACAAGCAGCTTCATAAGATGTGATCACATCAATTGCTTAATCGAAAAATGGCAACCCCATTTTAAGCCTAAACGATGAGTATGACCTATGATCAAATGTTCTCATTTGACTCCTAAGTCAAAATACTCAAACATAGGTGACCCTGTCGCCGACCCCTATCTAGATGAAGTACATATGTTTTGGCGTTTTTCTATTTTCTCTTATGTTCTCTCATTGAGTTTTAATTTTTTTAAAAAAAACTTCATCTAGGAATCTTTTTCATTTCTATTCTTCTGTCTTTGTGAATATATTTTTGGCTCTGATCAATTCCTCGAAAATCATTTACAAATTCATTGCAAATCCTTTGAAACATTCCTTGCAAAGTGAGCTGAATTATTTCTGTATTTCCTTGGAATTAAACTCGGCGTCACCGACTTAAATATTTCGGTCTGACCGAAAAGGATCTGCCCTAAGTCCCTGACTTTCGGACCCACCGATCCATCTTAATTCGGTGTCACCGATTTATCTCTTTCAGGATATCATTTTCTGCAGCTCCACTCAATGATTCTCTATGCCCTGTTGTGATTCTTAAGGATCCCACTTCTTTCCATCTTCCCTAACCTTCCTAGTTTGCTGTCCTTTTCGGCACTTGATGTCAAAGGGGGAGAAGACTTAGGGGGAGAAGAGAAGATTTAGGGGGAGAAGAAGAGCAATCTTACCTTAAGGGGGAGAGAATCACATCAAAGCTTTGCCGTGTTCCACATTGGATATTACAATTGGCATTTGATTTTGCTCTTTCCATCAAACCCCTTGATCTGAGACAACTCAGAGGGAGAGGAATCTTCACAATTGATATCTTATGGAAAGCAAAATCTCTCAGAGTTCATTGAAAATCCTTTTAGTTTCGGAGACATGTTTGCTAATTCAAGCTTGTGCTCTAAATGAGACACTCTTTATACATGTCATCCCTGGCTTGGTACTCTTGATGTTCTTGCAGTTGGTTGAAGAAATACTCTTGTGTTATCTAACCTTGTTTTCCCAAGTCTATTTCTTCAGGTACAATATCAAGGAACCTCAAGGTAAGTATATGCACTTTGCAGAATGTGCATGATGGTGACTTGCTCGTGTATACTTGTTTGCAAGAAATCACCATGCACATATGCATTATCACTCACTTCTTTTCATCTGCTCTGATGCATATAGCCAAGCTGCATGTAGCACATCTTGCTTTTCTCTCTTGTGTGCTTGTGGTAGTCCAAAACCATAATCTATGAAAATCTTGCACACTTGTAGGGGGAGCCTATGTACTACATGTTTGTCAAAGCTTTCGTGATAATTCTGTCTTTCTTTCAGTAAGCTTTGATGTCTTATTTTTTGTGTGTTGCCATCAATTACAAAAAAGGGGGAGATTGAAAGCACATTTGCTCCCTGGGTGGTTTTGGTAATTAATGACAACATACTTTGTGGTTGGACTAATGCTTTTATTAAGTATGTTTCAGGAAGTTCAATCACATTGGCATGGCAAAAGGACTGAAGAGGTGGACCCCTCAAAATGCTAAGGCAAGCATTGGCAAAAGCTCAAGACTCCATTTTTGGTTTAGTGATCCAAGATCACATTGAGTCCATAGGAAAGCCAATACTATTAAAAGGGGATGAGGTTATGATGATGATCTGGTTGCTCAAAGTGCTTAGTGATACATCTCCTAAACTATCAGCAACTTTCACTACCATATACACTCATAAGTAATCTCGGTCCCACTGATATTCTAAACCCAGTCACACCGAGATGAACCACCTCAGCCACAAAGCCAATCCCTAGAAAACTCGGATTTTCCGATTCTGAACTCGGTCTCATCGAAACTTGAGTTGCCAAGCTTCAGAACCTACATCATCAAATCGGTGTCACCGAGATGATAAAGTCGGTCCCACCGAGATTGGCAAGCTCTGTCTTTACGAATCGGACTAACCGAGATTGTATTTTCGGTCCCACCGAAAATCCCAACGTTCACATGATTTGAACTTTCGGTCTCACCGAGTTGTCAACTTCGGTCCCACCGAGATTGGTCAAATGTGTGTAATGGTTGGATTTTGTGTGGAGGCTATAAATACCCCTCCACCCCCTCTTCATTCGTGGAGAGAGCCATCAGAAAGAACTACCACTCCTACCTTACATTTACGAGAAGAGAACTACCTACCCTTGTGTTGAGATCAAGTTGCTCCACTCCCACCATATGAAGCTTGATCTCTAGCCTTCCCAAGTTGCTTTCCACTCAATCCTTTCTTCCACCACAGCCAAATCAGTGAGGAGAGTTGAGTGTTGGGGAGATTATCATTTGAAGCACAAGAGCAAGGAGTTCATCATCATCAACACCATCTATTACCTTTTGGAGGGTGGTGCCTCCTAGATTGGTTAGGTGTCGCTTGGGAGCCTCCGTCGAGATGTGGAGTTGAACCAAGAAGTTTGTAAGGGCAAGGAGATCGCCTACTGTGAAGATCTACCCAGTAAGGCTAGCCCTCCGTGGGCGTAAGCCATGATGGCATAGACAAGGTTGCTTCTTCGTGGACCCTTCGTGGGTGGAGCCCTCCGTGGACTCTCGCAGCCGTTACCCTCCGTGGGTTGAAGTCTCCATCAACGTGGAAGTATGATAGCACCACCTATCGGAACCACGAGAAAAATCACCACGTCTCCAAATTGCGTTTGATCTTCTCCACCTCTCTTTACTACTTGTGCAATTTACTTTCCGCTGCCCATACTCTAGAATTGCATGTGTAGTATGCTACTTGACTTGTGTGTGTTATGCAAAATCTGCCAAAATCTGTCCTTTATCAAAAGGCATAATTTTTATCTTGTCGAGTAGTCTAATCACCCCCCCTCTAGACACTCTCACCTTCTTCGATCCTACAACAACTCTTTCATCGGATATATTAATTCGGACCAAAGAGGACTTGTTGTAGTTAACTTTCAAACTAGTAAATTATGAAAAAAACTGTAGAACATTCATGAGGTTTGATAGTTGCTCTGGTTCTGTAGGCATGATAATAAGTGTATCATTTGCATATTGGATAATAGGATATCTCATAGTATGCTGATTGTCAATAGGAAAACTCAGATGTTCATTGTGCCATGATTCATTAACCAGGATCTGTAGAAGTTCGACCACAAGAATGTAAATAGGAGGTGAGAGAGGGTCTCCATGTCTCACCCTCTTTTCAAGTTATTTTTAGTTAGTATTTTTTTAGTGCGTGAAGGAGATAAAAAACTACCTTGTACATCTTATCCATCTTTTCTCCCCTGCTCTGACCTCTACCAGCCATCCATCTGGAAGCCATTCTTGTGCCTTATGTATATCATGATAGAATGACACATAGATAATGGATATAATAAAATATATAATGGCCTCGTCATATTAAGAAAACATACATGAGGCATGCTACAAGCAACACGATCATTAGATCCGATGTAGTGTTCTTCCATCTCAGAGAAAAGGTAGTCCATGACCTCTTCCTTCATCCTAAACTTGACCCCCGTTACTGGAGATATGAAATACTAAAAGGAAACAAAAGTAATGGGGAAAAGAATCACATATCTCTAGTAGACAAAGCAACGAAATCTAGAAAAATCACGAAACATGTATAAAGAATGAACATGTGTTGGATCTCTTGAACATGTATTTGTTCATATGTTTAGTAGTACACATCATACCTGGAAGAGGGCGCCATTAGCACCATGTCTGATCTCCATGATCCAGCCATCTGGAAGCCAATCTGGTGGCTCCTCCATGCCATCTTCCACCTTCTCCTTAACATCCTCCACTAGCATCACTTCCTCGCCATCTGAGATTGAGTCTTCCATTCCTAAAACTCTCATACTCGCACCCTTCTCTTTCAAACCCTCGTCTTTTTTTCTCAGATCTAAAAGAGCATGAGAACGAGAATGTTGGAAAATCTGGGGTGGCTAGATATCTAACCTATTTAGGGTAGGAACTTCATCGCCGCTGGCGCGACTCGATTAGGGCTAGAGAGCACACCAATCACCCACAATTGCTCTTGCTGCCTTTTATTGACTGGTGTTATTTCCTCCTTGGCTTGGGCCGACAGCTATGCTAGTTGGGATGACTGGGCCAGTTAACCACAATAGTCCAAAAAGCCACAAGAATAACTGCCCGTAGGAAGTCGCGGGGATGGGCGTACTCAAGCTAATTCTATGGTTATCCAACGAACAAAGATGACAATGATATGTGATCCGACAGCTAAAAAGGCTAAATGCATGAGGAGGCTAGGAGAGTGCCCAGTTTCACTGTTCTAAATTATTTTCTTAGGTCTACCCTATAAGTTCACGTAAGTGGTGGCAATAGATAATATCATTTCATCCATCTAAGCCATTTATCTCCAAAGCCCAAATGTTTCAACATGAAGTAGATGTCATTGTATTCCACCTTGTCAAATCCTTTCTCAGAATAAATCTTAAATAGTAAATCACTTTCTTAGATTTATGACACATATGAATGTACTCAAATCCCCAAACTAGACAGTCCCGAATAATTATGATTTTAATGAATGAATCCATATTGACTCTTACTAATAAGTGGAATGACAATATCTTGGTCTCTATTTGCTAACAGTTTTGTAATGATTTTGATGGGCATACTCACTAGGAGATGGGCTTAAAATCATTAAGGTTCTTTGGGCTTTACTTTTAGGTATCAATGCAATGTAGGCAGAATTAACACGACATAAATTAACCTTCTCAATCAAAGTAGGATTATCGATCCAGCTGTTATAGTATTTTTAATAATTCTGAAAGTGCTCAAAGCATTCTAAAAGTTTAGTATCCACAACGTTTCACATTTGATTTACATACTCCCACATTTATATACATAGACAACACACCTTTTTAGTTGCCTAGACATAAGTTCATATAACGATTGGAATTTAGAAATATACGTTAACTACAGTATCTTGATCTAATAGAAGCATAAGAAGAATATAAGCTTGTAAAACGAACTAATATCATAATGCAACATAAATGTTAAAGCAACAACGGTTCACAACCCATAGTTTCCCGTATGACGCTTGTAGTCGTTTGACCATCCATCACCCGCCTTGCATTGGGGGCGAAGCCCATAGAGAAAAGTTAGTTCAAGACCTCTCCGTTCATCTTGAATTTGACCGCTTTTACAGGAGAAATGAAATACTAGAAGGAAACAAAAGCAACAAGGAAAAACTAGATCTCTTAAGTAAACAAAACAAGAAAAGCTACAAGAAAAAATTCAAAGAAACATGCATAGAGCATGAACATGTGTTAAACATATCGAACAATGTGTATCTTCGCATATGTTCTTCTATTATACATCATACCTTGTAGATGGCGCCATCATAATCATGTTTGAACTCCATGATCCAACCATCCGGGAGCCAATCCAGTGGCTCCTCTGCACCATCTTCCACCTTCCCTTGACATCCTATGGTAGTTTCACTTCCTGACCATATGATATCACGTCTTCCATTCTAGCAACTCCAAAATTCCCGGCTTTCTTTTCTACCCCTCTTGTTGTTTCCTTAGAACTAAAATAGCATGATTTAGGGATCGTTGGTCGACGAGAGAAGGATGGCTAGATAAGAAACCCGTGTGCAGGATCATTGTTGGTGCGAGCTAGCTTTCTCCAATGTGAACCATGTGATAAACATTTGGTGACAAGTTCTTACAGATACTATAAACAATTCATTAAATCTGGTGACCGGAGCAACCTAATTTGGCATGTAGAGTAAAGTATTACTATTTATTTGGGAGTAAAGTATTATTGTTCATTTGGGAGTTTGTAAAAATATGAACATTGTGGAGAAGAAATACGAGTTGTAAAACATCAAGAGAAAAACAAATCGGCCTCTCCTTACTAAAACTAGTAGATT
>JAHHZJ010000361.1:0-77462 GCA_021437245.1 Aegilops speltoides
CCGTACTTTTGGAAGCGTCTGCGAGTGCAGTCTTGGTGGAGGCTGGATGCCTCTCTGTCGCGACCACGGGGTGGTCGATTGACCCATATCGTCTTGTTAGTGATGAAGGTATGTATGCTTCCTCCTCTAATCGGAAGCGATTTGCGTCTTAGGTAGCTTTTGGAGGGCGTTCGAGTTTATACTCCTTGGCGCGAGGACCTCGGTCCATCGATTGGCGGCAGGTCTGATCAGCTTGAAGCTGCTGCTGCTTTTTCTTTAGGCTATTTGCCGTGGCGATAAGCCTGCGTTTAAAACGCTCTTGTTCGATGGGATCCTCGGGCACGACGAATTCGTCGTCGTTGAGGCTTGCCTCGTCTTCGGAGGGAGGTATATAGTTATAGTCCTCAACCTCTTCATCTGCCGCCCTCTCGTGAGGGCTTGCTTCTACATCCACTGCGCTGAGTCTTCTTTGGAGGGGTTATCTTGACACTCTCAGGGTGTTATTATCTCTGTCTTGGAATCTCCATTCTTGCTCTGGCGGGATTTAAATGCGCCTTGTTGGCCTTGGCGCTTGAGGCTGTTTCTTTAAGGAATCTACCTCCTTTGCTTCTTCGCCGTCCCCATCTTTTGGGGTGTCCACCATGTATATGTCGTAGTATGGTGGTCTTCGGTGCCTTGTGGCGCTGGTTCTGTCGTCTCGGCGTAAATGCGTCGTCCATAGCGTCGATGTCTTGGTCGTAGTCTAACATGTCGGTTAGATAAATGCGATAGTGGCTACAAAGTGGGTGGTGGGTGGGCTCTGAATTTCTTAGTTGTCCATATCCCAACCATCCTGGCCATAATCCGGCGAGACTCTCCGGATAGCGAGAGATGCTTTAGCGAATTTAGGATGTCGCCAAAAGGCGAGTGTTGGAAGATGTCCTGGCGGTGAATTCCATAACCGGTGTCAGATTCGATTGGCGGCGTGGGAGGTCGAGTCTAGCGAGAGTTTGGCACCTCGGAATCCACGAGCTTCTGAGGACAAGGTTAGTGTTTGGCTCCATCACCGTAGAAGTTGCAGCCCCGGTGGTGTCCAACCACGGTCCTCGATCTGGTGATCGGCTCCGGACTAAGGCGGGCGGATCATGTCTTGACCACCGAGCCTTTGTTGGTGGCGAGCTGAATCATGCCCGCCTTAGCAGTCTTGGCGCAAGCGTGGCTCGAGCCCGTCGAAGATCAAGTCCCGCCGGATGTCGGTTTGTGAAGTTTAGGCTTGAGAATCGACACGATGGCGAGGCGTAGCTTCGATCTGCTCGGATGGCCAAGTGAATTAGCCGCGGTCGCGAAGCGCGCCGAATCTGAAGAACTATCCGGGAGAAAAGTCTCACCACTGGACAGCGTCGTTGATTGAAGATGCCATCGAGCCTATCGGTGGCGACACGGAGGAACTCTCAATGAAAGCACCAATGTCGATTATCAAAACCAGCGGATCTCGGGTAGGGGGTCTGAGCTGTGCGTCTAGGCGGATGGTAGCGAGAGACAAGGGACCACGATGTTTTACCCAGGTTTGGGCCCTCTTGATGGAGGTAAAACCCTCGTCCGGCTTGATTAATATTGATGATATGGGTAGTACAAGTGGATCTACCACGAGATCAAGGAGGCTAAACCTAAAGCTAGCCTATGGTATGATTGTTGTAATGTATGTTGTGTCCTCTGGGACTAAAGCCCTCCGGTTTATATAGACACCGAGAGGAGGCTAGGGTTACAGTCGGTTACAATGGTTGGATATCTACATATCCGTATTGCCAAGCTTGCCTTCCATGCCAAGGAAAGTCCCATCCGGACACGGGACGGAGTCTTCAATCTTGTATCTTCGTAGTCTTGGAGTCCGGCGGACGATGATAGTCCGGCTGTTCGGACACCCCCTAGTCCAGGACTCCCTCAAGGACCCTTTTCATCGAATCCGCTCCAACTAAAGTGGGAGAGACAGACACCCGCTAGCCACCTTATGCAACTGGTGCATGTCGATCGGTGGAACACATATCCACGTAAGCGTCACGTGTAAGGTCGGTCAGGCGCTTCATCCCTAATACCGCTGAAGCAAAATAAGACTAGTAGTGTCAAGAAAGTTGACAACATCTACGCCCACAACAAATTGTGTTCTACTCGTGCAAAGAGAACTATGAATAGACCTAGCTCATGATGCCACTGTTGGGGAACGTTGCATAAAATAAAAAAATTCCTACGTTCACCAAGATCAATCTATGAGTTCATCCAGCAACAAGAGAGGGGAGTGCATCTACATACCCTTGTAGATCGTGAGCGAAAGTGTTCAAGAGAACGGGGTTGAGGGAGTCATTCGCGTCGTGATCCAAATCACTGAAGATCCTAGCGCTGAACGGACGACACCTCTGCGTTCAACACACGTACGGTCAGCGTGACATCTCCTCCTTCTTGATCCAGCAAGGGGAAGAGAGGTTGATGAAGATCAGGCTGACCTGACGTGGTGGTGGATCAGCGAGGATCCGGCGGGCCATGGCGTCTGGGAGGAGGAGGTGTAGCAAGGGGAAGGAAGGCGCCAAGATCACGGGTATGGCTGCCCTCCCTCCCCCTCTTTATATAGGGTCTCGGGAGGCGCCCGGCCCTAAGAGATGGGATCTCCTAGAGGCGGCCAAGAGAACTAGCCCCCAAGGCAAGTGGGCGCCCTCCCTAGGGTTCCCAACCCTAGGCGCGAGGGGCCCAGGAGGCGCACCAGCCCATCAAGGGCTGGTTCCCCTCCACTTCAGCCCAGAGGGCCTTCCGGGATAGGTGGCCCCACCGGTGGACCCAGGACCCTTCCGGTGGTCGATGCAATCTTAGTGACCCCGAAACTCTCGATGGCGAAATAGCACTTCCTATATACTTCTTCACCTCCGGACTATTAGGAACTCCTCGTGACGTCAGGGATCTCATCGGGACTCGAACAACTTCGGTTTGCTGCATACTAATATCTCTACAACCCTAAGCGTCACGAACCTTAAGTGTGTAGACCCTACGAGTTCGGGAGATATGCGAGACATGACGAGATGCCTCTCCGGTCAATAACCAACATCGGGATCTGGATACCCATGTTGGCTCCACATACTCCTCGATGATCTCGCCGGATGAACCATGATGTCGAGGATTCAATTAACCCGTATACAATTCCCTTTGTCAATCGATGCGTTACTTGCGAGACTTCGATCGTTGGTATCCCAATACCTCGTTCGGTCTTATTCTGCAACAAATCACTTTACTCAAATCTTGTAATGCATGATCCGTGACGGAACACTTGGTCACATTGACCTCATATGATGATGCATTACCAAGTGGGCGGAGATACTTCTCCGTCATGCGGAGTGACAAATCCTAGTCTCTATTAGTGCCAACCCAGACACTTTTGGAGATACCCTTAGTGCACCTTTATAGTCACCGATTCGTTGTGGCGTTTGGCACAAAAGCACTCCTACGGTATCAGGAGTTGCACAATCTAAATGGTCTAAGGAAATGATACTTGACACTTGGAAAAGCTCTAGCTAAGCGAACTACCGCGATCTTTGAGCTATGCTTAGGATTGGGTCTTGTCCATCATCATTCTCCCAATGATGTGATCCCGTTATCAACGACATCCAATGCCCATAGTCGAGAAACCATGACTATCTATTTATCGACGAGCTAGTCGACTAGAGGCTTACTAGGGACATGTTGTGATCCATGTATTCACCGTGTATTACGATTTCGGATAATCTGATTTATAGCATGAATAATGGACAATTATCATGAACAAAGAAATATAATAATAACCATTTATTATTGCCTCTAGGGCATATTTCTATGAGTGAGGAGCATCTTGCACGCGACCGGCGCTGCTTTGGTACTGGATTAAGAAGACCGAGAGGTTGAAGAAGCACTACGGACGTTGGATGGACATTATGCGGTCACTAGAGCTAGAATCGTTTATATTGACTAAGTTGACAAAGCCCTCCGTCCTCGTCAACATAGTAGGCCCTAAGTCGCCTCCCACCAAGGTGGGTCCCGGCTAGCGAGGGTATTCATTTTTGTGCGTAATAAGGAGGCACTTCCGGTGGGTCGGCGACAGCGAGGGAACGTTTTTTTCGAAATCGGTGGCCCATCGGGTGGGTCCCAGCGATCGAGACAAAGCGTTTCTTCCTTGAAATCTTGGTGGCCCGTCCGGTGGGTCCCTGCTATCGGTGGACGAATAATTATTTTCTGCGTAATAAGGAGGCACTTCCTTGCGGTGTCGTGGACCCGACTGTCGGCCTCTCCACGTCTGATATTCTTAGATGGAATTGGTCGTTGACCACATTGACCACGGCGCTGAGAGCACCACACGGTGGGCAAGGCGAGGCCTAGGAAGGGACTCTGTGAGGCTGGGGAAAAGCAGCGGCGGTGGATGCCCGCGGAGAGAATCTGAGGTTCAACTTGGTTGCTGTCTTTGCCGTCGGCTTGAGAATTGGGGGTGTGGGTGAGTGGAGTGGAGGGATGGCCTGGCGGTAATTTGGGAGTAGTATGGGGCGGTGAGGCCTCCACGCACCTGGCCCCGACCCACGGGAGGCGAGGAAGCGAGCGACCACGACCGGCTCTGCTTTGGGCGGCTGGAGCAAGAAGACCAGAGGTTGAAGAAGCACTACGGCCGTTGGATGCACATTGTACGGTTAGTCGAGCTACAATCGTGCATATTGACTAGGTTGACAAAGCCCTTCGTCCCCGTCAACTTAGTAGGCCCACTATACTGGGTCCCAGCTAGCAGGGGGAGTATTCATTTTTTGTGCGTAATAAGGAGGCACTTCCTTGCGTGCGAAGATATAGCTGGTGAGTCCAGCTGTCGTGGCGGTAACGTTTTTTTCGCGAAATCTGAGGGCCCTTCGGTGGGTCCCGGATGTCGAGTGGAGGAATCATTATTTTGCGGCGTAATAAGGAGGCATTTCCATGCGTGCGACCATGGACCCGGTGTCATCCTCTCACGTCTGATCCGCCGGATGCATGTCGATTCGTTGACCACGTTATCACGCATACGCCCGAGAGCACGGGGTGGTGGATGGCGGTGAGGCCTAGGAAGGAGCGACAGGCGAGGGAAGACTTCGGGATTGTTTCCCAGCGGAGAATACGATTATGCGAGGTTTCTTGGTTACGTCTGCCGTCGCGGAGAATAATAGCGAGTGTGGGGCTGTGGGTGAATAGAGGATGGCTAGGCCAGCGATGGGAATCTGGTGGGGGCGGTGAGGCTGCTGGCGGCCTGGACCCGGCAGCGGGGAGGAGGAGCGAGCAATCCAGCAGCAGCTTGTTTGGCAATTTGGAGTAGGAAAAGCGGAGATTGAATAAACCACGGCGGTAGTTGGATGGACATCCAATAGTATCTGAGCCATCTGTGGAAAGCCTCAAATCTGTGGGAAGCTTGACATACAACCCATCTGCCATTATTTCAAATAATTTACAGCCCATTTGCTAATTCTTACGGGTTTCTTGGAGCCCATATTCTTTTTATTAGCATTACAACCCATATTGTACGGTTAAAAATTATCTGAAATTTTGCATATGTCGGTGCGGTCTAAACTGTTTTTAATCCGAAATTTGAGTCACATTAGAATGATTTTAAAATAAATGTATATCAATATAAAATCAATAAATTGTCCGCATAAAATCAATGCAATTTAAAATCTCGAAATGAAAAAAGGATATTTGAAACTAATTGCGGTTTGATGTGTTTTAAAATGTACATCCATTTCTCATTCTTGATAGGCCATTTTCTCGGCCGACCAGAATGAAGCTCTCCTCGTCTTGAAAATTTGTAGCCACAGAACTGATAAGCGACTTACTTGACAAATCACAAAAAAACTGGGCTAGCCATTTTAGAAAAGAAAAAAACTACTCGGCTAGTCATGGTAAACATAAAAAGAAAAAGGCTGTCTAGACATGCGGAGTGTCTGCAGCCAGTTGACACCATGCTTCCGTCTCAAAAACAAATTAGATAAATGCCACTCCAATTATGGCGATTCATAAAAGTGCCACTACAATTTCCAAACTTTGAAAAATGCCACTGCAATTTTGCAAACTTTGAACGCATATGCAGTTTGCAAACTTTGAAAAGCCATCCTCTCGGACTTGAAAAATGCCACTAGAAATGGCAATTTTCAAAGTTTGAAATGCAATAGCATTTCTCGGATACACAGATTTGGAGTGGCATTTATCAAATTAACCCAAAACAAAAATAAGCTGGGTGACTCTTTGGGTCCACGGTGTCCGCGCTTTCGTTGTGCAATTCTCTCGTTTATTGACTCGTTGACAATAGCATGGGACCCGGATGTCGAGAAATCCACTAGGAGGAGCCATTTTTATTGGCTTGAAATAAGGAGGCACTTGCTTGCGTATTGCCATGACCTTGGCGGGTCCCTATTGTCATCCTCTCCCGTACAATCATCTCCCGATTGTTATGCGTCAACACTAGGCCCACAAGTCAGCCTCTAAACCCGTGGAGGACAAATACAACCCATTTAAAAAATAACAGCCCATTCCATACGTTCAAATGGAAAGTTCAACATTGAGCAAAATGTAGAATTGATCCACATATAGAGTCTTGAACTTCGTTGACAACCATCATAGCCAAGTTAACTATCTACTCCACTAATACTCTAGTAGCGTACAAGTACTAACCTCTTAGCTAACTAGGCGATGCGGCCGCCATCTGTGGTACACGCTAGCGCCCGGCACCGGCATCTGCGCCTCGCCTCGGACTTGTAGGAGGTGCGATAGAAGCGTTGCTTTCGCGCATTGGCCCTTTCCATGCGGCGTGGTCCACAAAGCTTGGCTTCAGCGGGAAACCCACTTGCGAGCTGGTAGTAAAAATCGTCGCGAACACATGCGTGCTGACAGCCTCGGGGCTATTCTTGGCGCCGGCCTCCATGTAATCGGCCCGATTCAGGCGCTCTGCTTTCGCGACTTCGAGCATCGGTCGCTTGCTTCTCCATGTCCCGCTGGCGGCGCAAATAGGCGATACGCTGCTCCTCCGCCAGGCGGTCGCGCTCCAACAACTCCTGCTTCTCCGCCATGCGGTCGCGCTCCAACAACTCCTCGATCTCCGCATTGCCATCTAAAGACTAATAGAATGCCTCCTCCCTCCGTCTGCCTTCCGGTGAAAAATCGAACACTAGTTCCGGCGGTGACCGCCTCCGGCGTCGCCTACCGCGGACGGGCGGGGGCATGGCGGATGTGGCGAGCGATGTCGGGCCGGTGGGGGCTTATGAGGATATGGCGAGTTGGGTCACGGTGGCATCGGAGAAGGCCGGGAAGCAGTACTTATAGGGGAAGGTAGCCGGCGGTCGTGAATTCAATGCATAATGGCTTAGCGCATGACTTGCCATGGAAAACTAGAAGCTGAAATTATGGTATGCTGTCCCGTCCGTCTGGGTCGCATGCGGCATGGCGGTCAAGCAGTGCACTCGAATCATCTTCCTCCTTGTCAATAATGATTCCACAGTTTAAAAAGCCAGCAATAATTAAAGCATATCTTTTTTACATCGATTAGCTGCCTTAATTACGGCCGGTGCATGCGAGCACTTTCGAGAATCGCTTTCATGAGCGATCTGCGAGCAGCATACAACGAGTCACTGGTAGAAACGCATGCAGCCGCCATCGCTGGAATTAATTGAAGCAAACTTCTGCATGCCGTTAATTATTTCCATGCCTTGGTCTTCTTTGCTTTGCTCACGGGACTAATAAACCGGACGGAGGAGTACCTTGGTTGGTGAGAGGTTTGAATTAAGCCACGCAAACCGGAAAGGAGGTACTAATGCGTGCGTGATCCGCTATTTATTAGTGTAGGATCGGTAGGTCGTTTCTTGAATTGAGCCTGCAAACACGAAAGGAGGTAATGCGTGTGTGATCGCTATTTATCCGTGTAGGATCGATAGTGTAGCATCGGTTTCTTGAGTAGGCATTTTTGTCCGTGTAGGATCGATAGTGTAGCTTGTCGGTTTCTTGAGGTAGGCATTTTATTCAAAAACTGCCACTTTATATCTTCGTGCATAAATAAAACTGAGGAGGCGCATTTGTAGGCTAGCTAGTGATCGATCGATAACTTGTAAACACTAAGCAAACAGAAATAAGTAGCTGTTAATGCATCTCAATGATTCATAGATCATATACAAATATGTAGCTCAAAAGCAAAGATCAGCCACCGGATCTTGCGTTGCAACTAAAACTAACTAATGCGATTCCCATACATAAGATCAACATGTTAATGCATCTCAATGATTCACAGATCACATACAAATATGTAGCTCCAAAAGCAAAGATCTTGAAAAAACATATGTTCTTCCTACTAACATGGATGCTTCTCTTGGCCAACATTCAGTACAGACTAAAAGACAAATTTGTTTGTGAAGTCTACAATTCCTCTTGCAAACGTAAGTGGTTTCACCAATAGCTGGAACCATGAGAATGAACCACACATGATGGAGGAACATCCAGTTCAATATGATTTGGTCTTCTCTCGATCACACTGCGAGAATATTTTTGGAATACAAACTTTAACTTAGGCAAAATGATGCCCATTGTATAATCGGACCGAGCAATGAAGCACCTAGTGTTGGCGAGTAAATAGTCTGATCTTGCTTTTACTGCGGTCCATGAAGTGACTATCCAATCTTTGTGTCTATTTTCAAATGGCCTTTGCATGCGATGACTATACTATTCTCTTGTGCAATTCAACCAAAATTGCGGACACTTCGTTTGTTTGCTAAATAGCAGCGGAAGACATCTCAATGTAGGTCCACCACCTTAATAAACTCACATACAAACCACTAGTATTACTATCTAATGGTGAGTCTGAAAAGAGTAGCAAGATAGTAGCAAACCATGTACCTTTGTAATGAACAGCTCATAGTGCCACCAATTGGATATAAAGGTTTGAAAAAAACATGCTCCTAATGTTGAACCAGTTGGACTTTTTTTGTAGCTCCACTAAAATCGAGCATCCCTGTTTGCATAGATATTGAAAGTGTGATTACTATAAAAGTGGCACTAGTTGAAGCATAGACTCACAAATATAAGCATTCCAATTTCTTAATGGGAAAAGGTAGCAAGGCTGTTTCTAACCACTGTTTGAAGGAATAAATAAAGCAACAATGGTTGATGTCGGGGAAGGCATACATAGTTTTTACGAAAAAGCAGCCATTCTGACCTTTCCTCTTCTTTTAAGCCAATTTTGGTTCTACTAAAATAAAATGCCATCACCACCTTAACAATTCAGTGACACTGTACAAAAGGAAATGACTAAACACTACATCATGATGTCAGGTATGTTGTCGACATGCATTAGAGACAAACATACAGACCTCCGATAACATAATGGACATTAATTTTAACAAAGGTGTGACTAGCTTTACCCGGATAATTTGAGTGAACTCTACACCCTCTGTTCCTTAATATAAGACGTTTTCGCGGTTCAATTTAAAGTACCCAAACATCTAGTATTTAGAAAAATAGGTAGTAGTTTTCTTGAGCACATATCTGGGAAAGCTTGCCACACTTTATTTATGTCCATACGCTAATGCAACACCATTCGAATACTACAAATATACACTAATCCAGTGGCTAGTGCAACAATAGAGTAGTTAGTTTATTACAGGGTACAATACAATGGTTTTACTGAACAGATTTCAATAAACTCTAGCACTGGAAGGTTTATATAAGAATTAACAATACAAAATGTAAAGGTAACAAGTTTCAGCATTGGTATACTAGTTGTGCATGAGCATTAAACCAAATACAAAAGTCTGAAGGTAACTAGCCTTATTAACTAATGACAGTATAAAAAATTGCAAACCATGTACCTCCAAGGTAAATATCATTTCAGACTCGGGGGGACCTTAAAAATTGCTATCCCAATCTTGATAATCGATCAAACATAAAAACTTGGTCGAGCGAATAAAGAGAATAGCTGGGAGGAGGTGCCCTCTTGACCTTTCCTCTTGTCTTCATAATTATGCATGCGGTTTAACCAAAATAAAATGACATCAGCGCCTTGGCATTTTGGTGACCTTTGTACAAAAAATAACTTATCTCGAAAGTGAGGTATGTAATCTATAAGCATTAACAATGCAAAAATATGAAGGTAGTAACAAGTTGCATCATTGGTATCTTGGTACTGTGCAAGACATTAGAATGCCTTAGCTGAAAAATCTTTAATACATCCACAATCAACACTAACCTAAAATAATCGGTGACATTAAATGGCATTGCTTAAATTTATCGGTGGCATTAGGTGAGGCGGCATTAGTTAAATGTGGCATCACTTTAGCGATAGCATTGCTTGGCTTGTTCTTTGGCGTTATACTAACGACAAAAAAGTGGCAATAAGAGCATGGGAGGCCCATTAGGACAATTGGCGCACCGATGCGATGTACCTCCACGGACCTTGAGTGGTGAGGAGGTATGGTTGCCCGAGCAACAAATATCCGAGCGACATATGTGGATTCGTCCCATTTTGTTCTCTTTAGCCACCTTTTTCCTATGTGAGGACAACAAACCGATCGACTGGTCATTCTCTATTGCGTTGTCATGCCTTTCTACCTTCTTCAACCAAGAGACCACGAGACTTCGTTCCTTAGCTACTGATTTTCCCCTTTTCAACCTAGATGCGGGTTCGATGCCTACTCTCTTGGGCGATCAGTCTCCTTCCTTCCTTATTCAACCCGAGACATGGATTAGATGCATGAAGTAGGGTTTCATTTAATAGTGCAAATTATGGTTTTAAATCTGCGTGGCTAGCGAGGGCGAGAGGATAGCAAATTGGGAAGATGGTGGAGTGGAAAAAGATCCACATGCAGCGACATGGCAGATGGGGCAATAGAACAAGGGTATGGTTGAAAAGAGGTAGCATACACGAGGTCGGCGGGAAGTGGCTTCGCTCGTGGTGCGTAGATCCTCCGCTTTACACTCTGACAGCGAGCTTGGGGCGGAGGCCATCCCTGAGCGCTAGGTGCGAAGGGCGACCTTGTCGTCGGTCGTGACCTCGCTCGCCCGACGGCAAGTCGTCAGCGCTGCGTCCTTTTCTTCCCAGCGGATCTGTGACCACCGGTGAGGAGGAGAGAGAGGGCCGTATTTTTAGATCTGGAGAGAGGGTGGTAGTGTGAGATGCAAGTGGGCAGCCCTTGGCGAAAAGCTGAAGCTCCAGCCTATATATCTTTTTATACTACTAATCTTTGGAGGTGGAGTAGTGGTAGAGTAGTTTATATTTTCTCTGCGTCTGATGTCGGTTAGTCGTGCTTCAAAACTGAGCGACACGCCATTAAAAATTAAAGGTCGATAACTAATGCGGCACCTCGTTGGCCAGCAACGGATCGCATTTTGCCGCAGAAATTACACACCATATTACGTTGACATGTGGTCCCGTTCAACATATCGGTGAGGCGGCGGCGAGTAGTAGGAGTATTTCGAGCGAGCGTGTAGGTCGAGCGTCTCTTCGTGAATCATGGCAAGCGGCAACCGTCCGACTCTTCGCCTTTCCTCTCGATTTGGAACTGCTTTGTTGCGCTCTTCCTCTCCCTCCTCCATTTTCCTTTAGCCCTTCACCCTTTCTTCTGCCATTGTTCGATCGTCGTCTCCATGGAGGGATCAGGCCAGAAACGACCCCGTTATTCTTGCTCCAATCTGAAAGATGACGTGGTGGGGGAACTCATTGATCGGTGTGGCGTCATCACCTCGGCTAGCATGGCAGGTTCATTCAAGCCCATTCTCGACTCAACTAATAACATCATTACAAGGAACCCAAGAGTCAAGGAGTTGTTTGATCTCCCCTATCTTCTTCGCCGTGACCACGATGGTTTTTGTGACAGCGGAGGCCTCACCTGTGCAAGTTGATGCGGCTTGATAATGATCGTATGATGTTAAGATGCCATCGCTTGAGGGCAAGGCTTGGGCGGCGCAAATGGAGATTGGGTTGTTTACATTGAGTACAAGCTGTGAGTGGGAACTTGTGAATGTGTACACTCGTGACGGGTTCCACTTCCAAAAATCTCAGCGGACTGCCGGAGGTTGAGCACACGGTATTATGCGCATGTTCAAATACAATCATGGTGACTGTCTTCTACGGAAGATAGCAATTTGTCGAGTTCCCAACCGCTCTTGGAATTACAACAACTATGAAGTTGTTGCTATCTTAGACAAGCTTGTTGCCGTCCTTGGTGGTTTGACTCGATGGATATTGCTAAAAAATCAGTTTCTATACACGGATGAGTACTGTGATGCAATTCAATACGAGGGCCTTGTGTTTGCTGCCACCACTCGTGGCACTGTTTTTCCATGGCATCCTCGTAGTTTTGGTACGTTTGTCTTCCACTGTAATTATAATTGTTTCATCCACATGCATGCGGGTTAGCAAGTTTCCCTTTACTAAATAACCTTCTTCTTGTGTTTCCAAGGTCCTGTGAACATTCCACCACCTATACTTGAAATTTTTTTATGACCAAGGGAGATGGCGATGGTGATGATCACGAGCATGAGAACTGACAGCGCCCATATACTCTTTGGCACTGGCGACTAATTCCAATGGATTACCTCTTCTTGTGTGTATATAGCCAGATGATATTCTTGCTAAGGAAGCGGTGTAGTCTCCCATGGTCGCACTCTCCGGACCTATTCAACACTTTCGTTGCATGGTATTCGGGATGGATACTAGTGTTCTAGCGCCAACTCCTTCTCCTGATACAGAAATTGATAGTCTTGGAAAACTTCGCTCTTCCTTGGACAAAACTATCCAATGATGGTGAAAAGCGATCAAGCTAGCTGTTGACACAACATTACTACCATTTATGAGAAGCAAGCTGTGTCTATACCTCGGACATTTGGGTGGTTCCCTACCCTAATCTTGATATAGTAGGCCGCTTCAGCTGGATGATCGATCTGCGTTGGTCTCGGATCGACAATGGATGGCTGTCGAGAGAATCACTTGTGCTTCAAAGCAAGCGTTTCCAGCGCCGAGAATGGTTGACTTGAAGTTCATTTCATTGATTGTTATTTGTTGTGTGGTGAAAACTTTAGTATTTATAATGTATCCTCGTTGTCGGTGTCGGTTGATGACCTGTTGTATGTAATAAAATGATATGCCTGTGATAAACTTACTAAATTTATGAATGGCTTTCGAGTCGCTTCTCTGAGTGAGTGGTGCGACGAGGCAAAAAAATATTTTCCGAATACATAATTGTACGTGCATTGCAACATGTTATCGGATGAGGCCAATCAACAATAGTAGTACACTATTTGTACTAGCTTCACATGCTTCGCGCGTCGTGCGGGTGTTTTTACTGTAGCCATATGTTAATGTGTTCGCTGTACGTAACCAGCACCTCGAATCCTCGATACTAGTACTATATAGTAGGAGTAAGTAGTAGGAGTAGTAGGGTGGCATGGGCTAGAACAAGCATTCACGTCCAGGAGTACGACACACACCACCACCACGACATCCATCTGACACGATATTATTTCTTGGAGTTCGTGCTAGAGCAATCTCTTCAACCTCATCGTTTCTCTAACTTCAGCCATCGCGCGGCGGGTGAGGTGGGGGTTTGCCGATAGTCGGTTTCCTCAACTGCGGTCCCACTTGTAAGGCCAACTCCAACACACGACCCCAAACGGACCGCCATTTTGCACGAACTCCAATGATAATTTTGACTAGAAAAGCAAGACCAAAGAAAACAAGAACCACAAGAATACATTTTACTACTCCTGTAAGTTGGATTAGTGCCTTCTTGATGCATTCATTGTTGATCTGCGGAGGCTCGATCTTGCGTGCTTCTTTCTTCCTCGAGTGTAAAGAAGTAGACGTTGCTTCCTCGCATCTAGTCTCATGTCTAGCCTCTATTCTAGTAGGAGTATCAACAAGTGCACTAATCTCATCTCTAGCCTCTGTGCTAGCTAAAAGTGATAGAACATCTACTAAATTGCGCTCTATCAATATATGGATGTACTCTTCTTCCCAATACAAAAACTTGCATCCATTCTACTCCCTCCGTTGCACAATACATGCCTTCTATTTGTCAAAATATATATGTATCTAGACATGTTTTAGTATATAGGTACATCCATTTTTGGACAAATGGAAGTCAAGTATTTTGGAATGGAGGAGTACCTAATAAAATTTTAAGTTAGCACAACTAGTCTAATCCGAGACCACAACCGAAGATTTGGTGGGTTCTTCCTCCTTTGCGGAACCGTGGGACATCCAGCATCCAGGTCGTGTCATGAAAGAAAATAGAGTGGTAGTTGAAGCCACGAGATGTGCATCTTGGGTTAAACTGTAAATTGAATCTTACTACTCTTGAGTAACTCCAAAAGCGGCCACCGAAGATCTTTATTGGATTTGTTTTTCATCACCAACAAATCGAGGTGAAAGATGTGCAGGTTCAGTGGGTCCTCTTGCGTTTTCACTAACATGTGGGGCCGCATGTGAGCAAACAGAAGATGGGCTCCACGCGTCCGCTGGCTGGCTGAGAAGAGAGATAGAGGAGGGCTGAGCATGGACTACAGGAAATTTGTTCTACGTACCTCGATATAGGCTCGATATAGTGGGCTGGCATGGGCCATAACTAGCATTCACATCTAGCAGTACGGCACATGCCACCCACACGAGTCCCATCCGACACCAATTTTCTTAGAGTCCGTGCTACAACCATCTCTTCTCACTCCTGTTTTCTCAGCCATCGCGCGGTGGGTGGGGTGGGGGTTTGCCGATAGTCGGTTTGCTCAACTGCGGTCCCACTTGTAAGTGAAAATGCAACACTTGCATGCATTCCAGCTTGGCGGTGTCTTGGACCAACCGTGTGGAAGTGCGATGCGAACACGGCGAGCTTTTCCTTTTGAACTTCGTAACTTGTAAAATTTGGTTATGCTCCATGGCGCGACCCATAGATAGAAAATAACGATTTTGCCTAGAGTAATGAGAAGTTTGGTTACGGCGCCGTTCATGCATAGATGCGTACTGAAAATTATGAAGTTGATCACGAAAGGTAAGATAATTACTGTAGTATCATATACTACTACATGGATTTGACGTAAAGATAAAAATACATACGGATCCATCAGCGACATCCTCACGCCCTAGTGCGATCGGGTCACCAACCGGCGTGTGAGGAAGCGGCGGCGTTGGCGGCGAGCTCAGCGTGCTTACGAGCGATGCCGTCAAGGTTGCCCTGCGGTCCAAGAAGGCCAGCGTCCTATCGTCCTCCTCTTGCATGTAGTAGTCCTTGTGGGCGATTGCGTGTAGGCGTGGGTGATTATGTCGATGGTGTCTTCTTTGTGCGGCGCTGCTTGTGGCAGCGACCTCGAGTTGGACATTCTCCGCACGGCGGCGGGTAGTCGCATAGGCCACCGGTCGTCGAAGGTTGTCACCATAGTGGCCGTTGAGGTGGCGGGCATCGCGAGCACTGGGTGCGTCGGTGGAGGCTTACGTCAAAGTCGTCCGAGCTTCTTGTGACGGTGAACTTGTCGAGAAACCGACAAGGACCTCGTTGAACAAGGAGACAAAGCTATCGTCAAGCGGCCCCTCATACGGTGGCCTCAAGAAATACTACAGGAGCGTTCCTTGGTGCGGGCGCGAGGCGGCATCATGGACCATCATGGGCACAGCTTCTACCGGTGATGCTCGCTCATCGCCTCCATGGGTCTAGACCCTCTCGACAGCTTCTAGTCAATTGATCTTGCGATTGGTGATCACTCTTGCCCTTGGTTAGCGTGCATGGGTGCGTGGGATTTACTAGTACTACTCATTAACTCGGCCCTCTCTGGACTCGATGTTACTACGAAGTTACTGCCTTTGGCTGTATGATAGGTGGGCTAGCCACCCCTGAGGCCCCGTGTCATTCACCCAAAAGCAGTTGTAGTAAGTCAATGAAGCTGCGTCCCCCTCCGTGCCGGTGCAATATAGTCATCTCACCGGACCTCTAGTTGGGGCCAAACAAGAGAAGTTTGATGTTTAGTGGTTTATTGGTCCCCTTTGCATTTTGCGCCAAGTTTTGACCTTTGATTTAACTAATAAAATGTTAATGCATGTAAACAAAAATGTTGTGTAAGTCACCTTACGAAAACCAAATAATCGCAAAACACTTAGGCACGGTGCATTAACTCCCTCCTTGTTTCTTATTTTGTGACATATCAACCAATGAGAGATGTGGGCCGTGCATGCTTTCAATGACTTGAGACTACCAAACATGACATGTAGTGTTTAGTTCATTGCATGTAATCCTATTAGTACTCTAGTTAGCAAAAAAACATTAAGTTCTCTCGCCGATAGGAATAAAACACCATGTATTTATTTACAAAGGGAGTAGTACATTTTTTGTGACATGCATTACTAGATATTGCTAGTCAAATACTAAAATCCAGATGGGCGTGGTAGTACTCCTAAATCCGAGACGGTGGTGCTACTAGTACTAGTAGTAGTACTACCAATGTAGTAGTAGGAGTACTAACCATACTACCATTAGTCAAATTATTACGTCTTGCTCCTCACGGTGAAGTGATAAGACCTACTGTAGGAGATGACACACGAGTATAGGCGCCGTGTTCGGCATACCATAGTTAGCCTCACCATCTGCATCACTATCATCATGGCTATAGAGCTAGCCTGCTTACAACTAATACATTAGACATAATTTCCCGTGCGTAGATGCCCATGCATTGCACGAACACCAAGATTGGGGTGGGCGGCTCGGCGTGCGGCCATCGCGCGAGATTTTCCACAGCCTTCTAGATGTGGTGGGGAGGAGATAAGGCTGATTGTGAGAGACAAGTAGTTGTTTGTAAATAGGGAACAAGTGCGGGCATCTTTTTGCAAAAATGGAGAAGCTTGGTTTGTATCGTCGGATCTAGATCCGGCGACTATTGGTGAAAGATGGGAGGCACAACATCATCACCAACTCGGGACTGTTTGATTAGCAAGATTTTGAAAGCGAGGAATAGGACATGGCAATATTACAAGTTTCAAACTGATATTACAAATGTTAGGAGTAATGCTGCACCTACAAAGAGGGAATTACTAGGAAGTTTACGTAAGAAATTTCGTTACTTTAGGCGGATGCAGCATTATCGTACAAACTAAAATCCACCACCCTGACAAGTCACTAATGGGCAAATAAGTTTTTGAGTCTCTGGCCACTTGATGTTTCAAAATCAAATTTAGCTTCTGCGGAGACTTTTTCATTTAGGCTTAGACGCTTGCGGTGATCAGCACACCATTCATTGTTGCGCGCGAAGAGCGTAAACCTCATTACCTTGAGCACACTTGCCTCGAGAACAAAGAACACAGCCAATTTAATCTCAGATGTGCTACCTCGGTAGTCGATCAAATCAATTTATGTAAGATGGTGATCAAGGCATTCGATGAGATTGTTATAGTGCAGCACATTTTTCACTTTTGGGTCTTTTTTATACGCAAAGAAGAGAACATATTAGAGCAGTGGCTGCATAAGATTGCCGTGTCATCAAGAGGTACCAATATCATTCGCTCATACGATAGGGTTGGCTGGCTAGTGATATTTTTCACTCTCTCTCTCTCTCTCTCTCTCTCTCTGTTTCCTCTCATTTAACTAGGAGCACGTGAAGAGCTTGGGCATTTTGCCTTCCACTATGTGGCTGATGCCATATTTACAAAAGTATGCCACATAATACGCATCGATGTCAAATCAAAAGATTTTGGCACCGCTCTCATGATGTGAGAGAGTTGGCACGCTGTGCACAGACCCACATGTATAAACAAATCAATCAAACCAACTACACCAGCCTCTCACTCTCCCAAACAAGTGTTTTTTATTGCCTCAGTCCTCTCTCTCTCCCACGCAGTGTTTTTCATTCGTGAGTTAATTTGGCACGGGGCAAAGTAGGTGATCTAGATTGGGGCACCGGGTGAGCAATGGAGGGCATCGATGCCAAATGCATCACAAGTGAATTTGGCACATGTTTTGGCCTACATAGCCCACTTTTGTACTCCTCCGTCCCAAAATTCTTGTCTTAAATTTGTCTAAATATGGATGTATCTAGTTACATTTTAGTGTTAGATACATCCGTATCTAAACAAATGTAAGACAAGAATTTTGAGATGGAAAGAATACTACTCGTATTTAGTATAAAATTTTGACCATAGATTTACCTAAGAAAATGCCAATGCATGTCACTAAAAATTACACCATTTGAAATTATGTTCAAATCTGAATCCAACGATATAGTTCTTAGTGACATGCATTAACATTTTGTCGATTAAATCTATGGTCAAATTTTGATACTACAAAATTGGAAGAGTAAACCGGGATGGAGGTAGTACTTGCTCTTAGGGTAACCATAGAGTTCTTGGAGTAGTCTAAGTTACTTTCCACTATGACTAGCCTAGGCTACTATAGTAGTACAACATAAAAATGATCACGGTGATCACGTGAGAAAAAATACTAAAAACATTTCTTTCGATGCGGTCGTAGATGCGATTTGAACACTACACTTGTCATCGTAATTTGGGAAAATTACGAAAAAATTGAGCTACGTTGTGATTACCGTTTACTTATAGGAAAGAAGTTTCACCTCGATGAGTAGCTTCTCCGTGCGGAAAGCATGTAAGGAATCAACAACTTGATCGATTGGGGCCGATAGATTTTAGTGCTAAGATCTTCACTATGCGCATGGATGGGTCAAGCTTGTGGGAATCATTTTCTAGAAGGCGGTCGTAAATACATCAGAAGAAATTTAAAATGTGAATTTCAAGAAGGCGGAGAAGAAGATGAGTGTTGTACACGAGCGATTACGGATCAATAAAGAGTTAGGAGAATTTGGCGGAACAAGTACACCAATGTTGTCAATTTGGTAGCGTCAATGACCCTGATTTTTGTTGGACCTTCTAGATCCGATACAAGCAATCTCTCAAGGAAAGGCGCATTCTCAATGACCATAACGTGGAACAGCTGGAGTGATCTCTTCCCAATTGATGTCTTGTTGCGGGGCCAGCAAGACACATAAATCCATCGGAGATTAAATCGGCGATGTGGAGGCTAATGAACCCGTGGATCTGCTCAAGACGAAGGTACTCGAGCGTAGTGCAGCTGCAGAGAAGCTGCTCCATAGCCTTCTTTGAGATGACAACATCGAAGAGGTCGAGCTGCTTGAGTTGAGGAGAAGAAAAGGCGGCGCAACATTGTCTGGGGAAGATAGCGAGGCTGAAGCTGGCGTGGCGCATCGTTGGCGTGGCGAGCCTGGCGGCGGCGAAGATAGACATCGTCCAGCTTCAAAGCTGAGCTCCTCGAGCTGATCTAGGGCAAGGGATAAGAACCACTCGTCGAACTTGGGTTGGACCTTGCAGTTGGTACTGAACATGCAGATGTCAAAGGCGTCTGGATGGCCCAAGGTGCGATGAAAGGATCTTGGAGGCTATGACCATGCGTTTGCAATCCCGTCCGCGAGCAGGTATCGGCGGTGAGGTTGAGGGACATAGTGCTAGAGGCGCCACCGCCGGGAGAAGCGAGGCGGTCCGCACGGCAGATTTGGTGGGGAGGAGGCCGATGATGGCGAGCAGCATGTCTTTGGGGAGGCTCTTGATGAAGTCGAGCTCGCCGGATCACGGTTTTAGCTCGAGTCGTCTCCGCTTGTTGGCTGCCTCGCCGTCCATCTCAACCGGCCCGGCGGCGCTGTGTACACATGTGCTGGTGTGTGTTGTGTGCTGGGTGTCTTGTGAGTGCATCATACATGCATGCCGCCCGCGTAGTGGTGGATTGTCTTGTGAGTCGTCCTTTTGCGCAAGAAGTTTGTCCTCAATCGCCCTCAATTTACTAGCGTGCGAGGTGCTACCCAGTGGTTTCAACTTTGTTTACTTCACGGCGTGTCGAGATGGGCCTCTAGTTTACTTATTTTCACCCTTGCCACATGGGCGGCCTACGAAGATCTGAGAACACGGTGACAAGGCAGCATGTGGAGTGGTTGACGGTCAACTAAACAATATCTGAGCTATATCTTGACATAGTGGCGTATAATCCATCGGTATAGAGAGTTCGAGTGAGAGGGAGGCCCGTGAGAGATAGCGAGAGAGAGAAAGAGCTACTCCCTCCGTTTGATAATGTAGTTCAACATTTTTTAAGTCAAACTTTTAAACTTTGACCAAGTTTATAAAGAAATTACTTATATCTACAATACCAAAGATAAATGATAGTATGAAGTAAGTACATGTTGTGATGAATCTAATGATTGTTCGAGATGTAAATGTTTTTTCCACATATACCTGGTCAAACTTTTACGAGGTTTGACTTTTCAAAACATCCATATGCTTATGGACGTGTGAGTCCTAACTAGAGAGAGAGAGAGAGAGAGAGAGAGAGAGAGAGAGAAAAAGTGTGTGTGTGTGTGTGAAAGAGACATGGACAACACACGATAAAAGTAGAGAAAAAGCATGCATGTCTTATGCAAACATATCACACATGCATCTTTGACAAGCGGAGGCAAGGTGAGGAGATAGTGTGTGGTTGTTTGGAACCGAGAGAGCAAGACCCTAGCACGTGGCCAAGAGGGTCGACAAACAAGGAAGAGAGGTCGAGAGAGGCGTCGGAGAAAATGCAGACATGGGGAGGAGAGAGAGTATGTTTGTCATAGAGATCCCACGGAGATTGTGATGGGACTACATGGGTGGGAGATCGAGTGACAAGGTGTGTCTGTGATAGAAGATGCCCGAGAGATATCGAGATAGGCGTATGGATGGAAGGAGACAATCGTGTGTTCACGATGGCTAGTAAGAGATAATCATACTTAGGAGGAGTGCTTGCGCCTATGATGGAGTGAGGATTATGGTATTTAGGGGTGCGTGTCACATGGAGAGAGAACAAGGGCGGAGAGTGTTGGATGGGTCTATATGTATAGTCTTGGCGAGACATGTGTATGTGTGAACCGAGGGAGATATAAGGCCAATTTGGCTTGCGTCTGAGCATCTTATGCTGGCTTTGGGGTTGTGGCTGGATTTCATGCGCGCTTGTTTGGTTGCTATCTGTGAAAAGAAAGCCGCATGGCACAGGTTCCCTTGCACTTTAATCAGCTTGGCTGAACTCCGGACCTTGCAAGTGCTTTGGCCAGGCGACCGATTTGAGCGCTTTGGCCGTGCACGCTTTCGTGAGGCCACGAGGCTAACAACAACATGGATGGATATTAGCATTAAATAATTGATGCATGGATTGATTGATGGGACGTTGATGCTTTGCTGGCCCGAGCATGAACCAAGCGCTTTAGCACCACACAAGCTGGCGAGCGAAATATTTTACATCTCATGTCCACACCGGCGATACCGGCCATCAAGGCATGAGGTCAGTCACGAACCAAACTGACCAATAAAGTTTGAGAGAGATTGAGGAGCCCGATAAGGCTGAGTGGTGCGTCGAGATAGCTGAGAGGGAAGAGATATTCCATCCGCTCGATAATGCGGTGCATGTAAATTTTTAGAAGTCAAACTTTGGAAACTTTGACAGGTTTATGCAAATGTTATTTATATCTACAATACCAAAGATACATCATACAAAACTACATCTCATGGTGAATCTAATGGTATATGTTTGCCATACTAGATGTAATTCTTTTCTCCACGTACATGGTCAAACTTTGTGATGTTTGACTTTTCAATAAATCTATATGCTATGGACCGAGGAGAGTGCCTCGATCGAGACAGATCAAGTGCGTGTGAAGGAGAATGAGTAAGTGTGCAAAAAGAGTATGTGTGTGAAAGAAAGTGACAACAAGCGATAAATTAGAGAGAGAGTGTGTTTTTTGGTTTCTTATGCGAACATATCACGCATGCATCTCGAGATGGAAAAGCAAGGCGAGGAGATACGAAGATAGCTAGTGTGTGATTGTTTGCAGAGAGAGACACCCTATAGCACATGTCCAATAGAGGTCGGCCAACAAGGAAAAAAGGTTGAGAGGGACACATGGATGGCATGGGCGCATGGGGAGGGAGAGAGGGTGTGTTTGTGATAGATAGATCCCTCGAGATCGTGAGGGACTATATGGGTGGGAGATCGGGAGTGCGTCTTGCGATAGAAAGATGCCCGAGAGAAATTGAGATAGAC
Source organism: Aegilops speltoides (assembly GCA_021437245.1). Classification (NCBI taxonomy): domain Eukaryota; kingdom Viridiplantae; phylum Streptophyta; class Magnoliopsida; order Poales; family Poaceae; genus Aegilops; species Aegilops speltoides. Next base: position 22,071 of record JAHHZJ010000361.1, read on the forward strand.
CATGCACATGTTTGTGATGGAGACTAAGATTAGCTAGTCATATACATATAGGGGGACTGCGTGTGCCTACAATTGAGTGAGAGACCATCATACTTGGCTAGCTAGGCATGAGATTGTGTGTGTGTGCATGTGAGATGGAGAGAGAGCGAGGGAGAGAGATAGAGTTTTAGATGGGCCTGTCAGTGCAGTGAGATATGCATGTGTATGTGTGACCCAGTGGATGGAGAGTTTGAGAGAGGGGGAGAGCTCAGGGGCGACATAGTGGTGCGTGAGAGAGTTCACGGGCAAAGAGCCAAGGAATTTGTGTTGCGTGCGATGAGTGCACCCAAGATATCTAGCTTGGACTAGCTAGAGTATCATACATAGTGTCGAGAGAGACCTATAGATGGTGTATATATGCATGCAAACTAGAAAGACCCCCACACACAGAGAGAGAGAGAGAGATGGAGAGAGGAAGAAAGGGAGAGGGACCAACAAGGTTTTTGTGTGTCGGATCGTGCGGAAGAATTGAAGATTGTCGGAGAGAGAGAGAGAGAGAGAGAGAGTCAGGAGAGGGGAGGTCGCGTTTTATGCATCAAAGACTGATATAAACCATGTTTCGATATAAACTTGCATTCAAATATTTAAATTGGAGAACATGTTATGCGCAATCCACACATGAATGGATATATCGTATATCAAACAAGTTCATTAATTTGACTTTCAACATGTTCATGGAGTACTATAATCTTGTACAACATGCTACTCGATTGAGGTGTTCAATTTTGGATTTAGTTCACTATTTTGACCTCTTGAGCGAGCTATTTCATTGAATCGAGATATTTCATTTTGGGTTTGATTCACGTTTTTGAGTGGGTCAACTATTTGTCATATAGTAAATCGCTAGCAGCGAGCATGTAAAACACATTACTCCCGAGCATCATCTCTCCATCTAAAAAAAGTGGCAAGCTAATATTTCAAAATTTGATTCGAATCGACTTGGTAAGGTAGACGTGGATGCTCGTTCTCCCAAAATTTGAACGAACCGTTAAACATCCTCTCTGCTCGGTGGAATTCGCCCGAGCAAATAAATGGGAGACGTGAAATTACCGTCCTATGTGGGACACACATCAATTGGCCCGTTGTACATCGAGGGTAGGTTCGTAACTTCATCCAAGCGCGCCTTCTCCTCGGCCGAAATGACATGTGCCAAATAATTCATAAACCATGGTCGGAAAAACACGCTCTCCTCGCCCGAAATAGCTCGTGACCACTATTTCAAAACACGCTCTCCTCGCCCGAAATCGCTCGCGCCCACTATAGTTCAAAACACGCCCTCCTGCTTGAAATCGCTCCGCCCACTATTTGGGGAGAAGCAAAGTTACTCTACTATCCCGACCCTCGGTTACACAGACCCAAGCCGAGAAGCCTATAGGCAAGGGTAGGCTGTAACTCCCCTCACATTTCGGACAAATCGTCCGTAAGACATGGTTCCCTCCCCCCTCCCAATTGCCCCCGCCCCCGCCCCCCATTCATACCTCGTGGCATCAAATCACCTTCTCCCAGAGCTCCTTCTCCCGAGCCGTGAAACCTCAGCCCCACCTCCATGGCGCCCCACCGCTCCAATTTCTGGCCGCCCTCCTCCCTAATGTCGGAGGCTTTGTCCATTGCCGTCGTGCCTTTGGGCGTGTGCCTCTTACTCCGTCTTCTTGGTGCTGCCTTCGATGGCGACGCGTGAATCGTCGGGCGATTCACCCCGCCGTTGTTCACGGCGCGGGGCGCTCAACTTTGGATCCGTCTAGAGTCTGGCGCTACTTCGAGTAGCCGTCGACCCTCGCGACATCGCTCTTTCCCTGCCGCGAGTCGCCACATAACCAGCGCTTGGCCTCACCGACTTCGGCATCTGGACCTCCCTACTTCACCATGCCGCCAGATAGGTCGTATCCTCATCTCAAATCACTTTATTTAGGAGTCAGTTGTCTGAATCTTTATTCTGGGCCAATCGATTCCCAATGGGAAGCAGCACCCCTCGAGGCGGCGGAGCTCCTAGGCTGCTGGTTGGCTGGTGTCTAACATAAGGGTGCGGGACCGCAAGTTTGCTGCGGAAGCAACGGTTAGATGTCTATCTTTTAGAGTTGCGTGGGTTGAAGGTACTGCCACCGCCGGATCTGGATGACGGGGAGTCTTTGTGGATTGGCCCGGGGGCGGCGCAACCATGGCGGTCTTGATTGGGGGCGAGGCGGGGTTTTAGCGAGACCGCGGAATGCGGAGGCAGGCTGCTCTGCCATTGGTCACTGGCTCTTCGGGGAAGATTCCGAATAGTGTCAGCCGAGAGGCACAAGACGGCCATCAAGCCATCTGGCGTAGATCGGACAGTACCAAAATAAAATAAAATTGTGTGACCCCAATTTAGTGTTCAGTCAACAGATGTGTGACCACTCTCGTACCTTGCTGTTGATCTCTTAGTGTATTTCTTTAGATCAAAGAGATATTTCATTCTTAACATTATGTGTTATCTACATCTTCAGACACACTGTCTTCCGACTTATTGCAGCTGCTCCAACAAGGGAAGCATACATCAGAAGGGAGCTATAGTCCCCACTCAACAGTTCCCTACATCGAATGCGCGTGCCCGACATGGACAGCCACAACAACTGCAGGGCCATCGACAAGTCAGCACATGATGCTCACTCCTATGGATGGCAGCCAGATAGGTTGTACCCTCATCTTACTTGTGTGCAACATTTATGGCTTTGTTATTCATCTAAGCATGGAAAATAGATCATCACATTTCACTTTGTATATTCATGCTGATCTCTTACGGGTCTTGTTAGGGAGTTCACGTTGTTCCATAGTTCAGCTAAGATACTTGTTCTTTAGGTAACGCTGTTCCATAGTTATCATCCATCAGCCAATGCTATCCACAGGCTGGTGATTATAGTATTATACCACTTCTAGTATTACCTATGTTGTTTTTAATACTTTTGTGTGCCATCTAGTTAATCTCGAGTACAAAGCGATACATATTACGTAGCTTTCATCATGTTCTCCCTTTAGTTTATGAGACACTGTTGCTGCTAGTTAACCCCGGTCCTACTATTTATGTCGTCTCCTACAGGCACTCATTACATAAATCTAACTACTAGTTGTCTTCCATGCATGTCAGATATAATTGCACACACTAATATATCCACAAGAACCTCACGGAGCAATGTAAAGGCCAATAAACTTGATGTCAACGATACCCAATATGATGGAACATGTAAAGGCAGTTCTTCAGAAGACTTGCAGAAAGATGATGAATCCTCTTCACCCCACAAGGTCCTTGCTCTAACTTGGCCCGTGATATGGGTACAACATGCATATAATGTCCTAGAGTGTATCTACTCTGTTGCAATGCCATGTGCTTAGCATGCTGATCATGCATGTAAATATGTCATGCCTTCCTGTTTTTCAGTACCTATTCCGTTCATGATAACATGTTTTAAAATTCAAGTACTGTCATTCTACTCTATCTCAATGCCATCTACTTAATTTGGACATCATGCTTCTGAATATCTTATGCATTGTTATTCATCAGTATGTACTTCATCTGTTTGCCATACCATGTTTTTTTTACATTGAAGTGTTGTTCTAGTGCTCTATTGCAATGCCATCCAATTTTCCCAATCATACACGTGTATGTTGCCTTAGTTATTTTACATGCGTATTCGCTAGCATATAGTTTTACATTCAACTAGTGTTTTTTTTGCTGTGTTGTCCTATCGTATCCCTAGCTCTTACACCATACTCCCTCCGTCCGGATTACATGTTGCTGAAATGGATAAAAAAGGATGTATCCACTACAAAAAAATACACTTCCGTGATGATACGTGTTTGTCATAGTAGGTCGCATTTTTTGTCATGCATGTACATCCATGACAAATTTATGAAAGAATCAAGATAGTCATACCTGTGCTGCCGTAGAAGTGTTCCATGACATTACCAAAATTATCATCATGGAAGTGTGCACTTCCATGACAATAAATCGCGCGTCACAGAACTGCTTTCATCAAGGGTGACCGACACGTGGCATCCACCATAACGGAATGCCGTTAAGCTATCGGGCTGGGTTTTGGATCCGATAACCCGTTAACAGCCCCGACCAATGGGGATTTTCCACGTGTAAAATCATCATTGGTTGGAGAAACTGCGTGTTGGCTCCTTTGTTGGGACGGATGTCATTCGCTCATTGGACGAAGGCGCCTCGATCTGGCAACACATGGCATGACCATGAGGCCCATTCCTGTGAAAAGGCCGGCCCGTTTGTCTTGGTCAAAAGGTGGCGGGCCGGCCCATGGAAAGCCTGTTAACGGCTTGTTCGCATATAGCCCATTTACAACCCGCTAACCCAGGGCCCATTACGCCCTATCCGAATTAGGCCCAGTAGCGTCATCTGGGCCGTCCAATATGATTCAGCCCGTTTTAACTTCCGGCCATGTGTGGCCCATGACTTCTTTCGGCCCATATGAGGACCTTTGTAACTCTTGGCCCATTAACGACCCGTGGTGAAAGTGGCCCGTAATGAACAGTGTATCACTTTATACCCATTAATGACCCGTTATTCCACTGGGCCGTTTCCAGCCCAAGTTATCTTTCGGCCTTCTCAAGGTCCATTGATTCTTGCGCTCATTTGCAGCATTCGGTTACATATGGCCCGTTACTGTCATTTTCTGCTTGTGGGCCAAATTCAGCCCGTCATTCTGATCGGCCCATTTCTTTGAGCGTTATCGTTGGGCGTTTTCATGTCAAAAAACCCGTTGGGCTGTTTTCATAGAGTTATCAAATCTGGCCTATTAACGGCCCGTTATGGTCCACAAATAATCGACCCATGATTGGCGAAATGATGATCGCCCGTAGAAGGCCCATGGATCCTACGGCCCGTATGAGGCCCATGGATAATGCGGCCCGTAGAAGGCCCATGGACCCTCGACCGGATAAGGCCCATTGATCCCTAAGGCCCATTATAGAAGGCCGATGGATCGTCGACCGTATAGAAGGCCAATGGTCCTCTGGCGAGCGAAGGCCCATGTATCATACGACTGCGGGAGGCCCATGGTTACAACGGTTAGGTGTGTTGCCATGATTATTTTGGCCTAGTTACCAAACATAGGCTATTGTGGCCACTAGAAAAACACGAGAAAAAACAGCGGTGACTACAAGCAAACAACTAAACAAGACAATAAGGAAATAAATAAGCAAGTAATTAAGGCTAGCCTATTACGCTATTACACATATTACATCCTTTGGGCATCAAAGTTGCCACGGATTGCAAATATAGGAACAAAGCAGCATATTACATACACTTGGCGTCAAAATTGGACACGATGCAAATAAACACGGCAGACAAAACAAAACATAATGAAACAACGAGAAGAGCTCAAGAAAGCGTTATCTTGGGTATCCACCATCTTTGGCAATAAGTTAGCAAGCTGATTAGCTTTGTCTGTTTGGCGCTAAAATCCTCCAACGCTTGCTGTTGCACCAGAAAGTATGCATCTGAATGCTCCAGGGACTTCCGTAGTCCTTCCGCTTCTTGTCACAACACAGCTGATCGATGTCTTTTAGCTTGTAGTTGAGACTCAAGAAACAGAATTGATTCAGACAGTGAGTTTGAATAGCTTGTGCATGCGGTAGTGGCTAGTAACTCAAACACTAAACCAAGACAGGACTTTGGGATTGTCTCGCTGTCTTTAAGATAGTCTTCCTTAGCTGTTTTATCAGCTTTGTTGGAGACCAACAAGGATGTGTCACTATCCTGAACCTTATCTGCATTACTTCCTTTACCATTGCTTAATAAGGCACTCTTCCCCAATATTACATCGGACATTCTAAAAGAAGAAACAAGCGGACACATAACAAGTTTAGCATGTACTAGTATATGAAACTCATTTGGTGAACAGTTCATTAGTAAGGTGGGCAGTTAAACTACCAAGTCTTCTATTGCCAAGTACTAGTACATAATAAAAGCATCAAACAAACATATATCTATGTCCTATGGTCTTTGCATTGTCTTGCCAAATCAAAATAGAGACACGGTTCAAATCATATCAGTTCAAGACAAAGCGATAGTGAAAGAATACAAAGCGTGGGAAACTACACGCACAACAAGATTTCAGATGGGTACCATGGGTCTACATGTACAACAACACTATTGGCTCTGTTGTGATGCTAGTAATGTGCATGATATGAAAGTCAACTGTATACACAATTGAAATTGAAATCAACAGAGCCATTGATAAGAGCAAACCTGTTAAAGAAACATGCGTGAGCATACCTGCTATGCCATTGGAGTTTCGATTGGATCCTTCAATTTAAAAATAAGTTTGTATGAGTTAATACAGTGATACAAGAGCAAAGCAATCATAGTTAAAAAAGGCGCACCTAAGCGAGTGCTTAAGCGCGCCTAGGCTCTAGGCGTTGGCAAAACGCATTGCGCATAACTATGCATAATCTGTGCATAACTGCGCATAAGCATGCGCTTTAGTCGATAAAAGCGCAAAGCGGTGGCAAAACGCACAATTGCGCCTAGTGCTTTTTGAACTATGATAGCAATGGAATCTTAAATTAGAACAATTGTTCTTGAGGTTTAGGCACTTGTTCTACATGAGCAGAATCTGATGAAATCGCAAGAATAAAATACTTAAAAATAGAAAATGAGCTCATAGACCTTACCACATTCTTGGTTGGGACGATTACAAAACAAAGCGTTCCCGGTCATCGTCCGATAAATGTGTCTCGGGAGAGCGTAAAGGAATTTGATGAGTTTCTTTGCGGTGAAGTACATTTTCTTGAGTAATTCGATCTGCCACCAAGCATTCTTGAAGATAGCGAGAGGTATTAGCAGGTTACCTCATCTGAGTTTCCAAATCGGTCCTTCTCTATAGAGAAAAATGGGAAAATTTGCTGTATTATAACCATCATGGAGGTAGGATGTATGGGGCGAAGCAAAGTAATTGCCATGAATAACATTACTTACACATAACTCTGGACAAACACCTACAAGCGGCATTTTCCTTCATCTTGATATAATATTTCCAAGATGGGAAGATCGTACATACGATTTAACAACATCAAATCGATAGATGCTAAACTATTGGCTGGTTGTGCTTCCTCCACGAGGAATAGGCGTACTAGCTGGTGGAGTTAGGGTTCGCCATGATAATCTTGGCCCTTTGAGCACTTTGGAGCTACATTACTAGCTGCTTGTTGTTTGGGAGCTCTGTGGTGGAGATGGTGTTGTGTCAATAGGAGGCTGGGTTACTATAATTTGGGGTTGGGGTTAGATTGGGTGAAGCTGGTTCTCTGTCCATCGCAGTGAGGGTACAATCTCGAGAGTTTGGGTTATGTGTGGTAGGGCTGGTTCTTGTGCATGGACAACGGGGTGCTATCTCCACCAAGAGGTAGCTTGTTTTATTGAAGACCGTGTTTTATTCCGCTGAATCTTGGCATCACCGCTCCAATTCAAATGGCTGATAAGCAGGAAACATAGTGAATGTACAGACATTGTATGAGAGACAGATGCAATAGATAGTGTGGAAAAAAGGGCATGAAATAGTTGACATGTATATTGTTTAACTAAAATGGATAGCATGACATAATTTCACATATATGATGTCTATCTAAAATGGATAGCATAGCATAACATAATTCAAAGATATGATGAATAACTAAACAGGATGCATGACATAATTCACCTACATGTTATCTAAGTAATTAGGATCGCATCATTTAATTCACATATGTGATTTATATGCTAAGCAGAGGGCATTCGATATGATGTACGAACTAAGAACATGGTGTTGAATATTGTGTATATGATGTCTAAACTATGCAATGCAAGACACCATATGCATGATATGAGCGATATAACGTGCCAAGTTAGAGCATACACCTCGGTGGGGGAATAGGACTGGTCATCATCTCTGAATCCATCTACGTGGAGCTATCGGGACCCAACAAGAGATCCTTGACAAGTAGCACTATCTGCCACTGAAGGCCTTGTTTTCACTCCAGATTTTTCCATCTCCCACCCAAATGGCTGATTCACAGGAAGAGTAGTTTAATGTATAAACATTGTCGACAAATGGAAATGTAATGAAGAAAAGGATGGGCAAGATATCATTCAAATATATGATGCACAGTTAAGCAGGATGGCATTGCACATTTCACATATATTATGGCTGGCTAAAAGACATGAGGCGCATAATTCCCATATATGATATAGAAACTAAGCGGTGGCATTCTGAGAACATGTCTAAACTAAGCGAGATGACATATATGATGTCAAAAGTAGGCACTACAAGGCAATATATGCATGATATGACTAACATCATCATGCCAAGGTAGAGCAAACACCTTGCGGGGTAAATAGGAGTGGTCAGCGGCATCTGAATACGCCTCAGAATAGATATCTTCCTCTGGATTACAATCTAGAGAGGGGTGGGGAGGGTTTGCCATTGAACCCACCATGGAGCGATGTCTGCATGACATTGTATTGCCGTGCAAAACTCTTCTCTTTTTCTCTACATGTTCAGCATGACTGTGTACAATATCTGACATGCATACGAAAAAATATGGTGAGATTATGTAAGGAGAGCATGTAGAAATTTAGAGTGATAGTAACAACCAGTGGATCGACGTTTTTCCGTTGAACCAAAATAGCCCTAATGGATCGACATGAATGTATAGTAATAAGTGATGCAACAAGTGTACAACCTATTTGCCGTAGCCGTGTCGACCTCAGCATCATTGGGTTGGTCATTTGAAGCGATTGAAGCGAGAGGTGGCCGTCGGAGGTGTGGAGGAAGATCTGAGGAATCTGTGAAGCGGCGTCGAGCCTTTGCTCTATTGTGATGGATCGTTACGTCGTTGGAGCAGCTCCGGTGAGCCATAAGGCGTCAAGGCTGAAGCGACACAAAGGCGGACATTGTCAATCTCAAGTGGGATTCTAATAGCATCTCCAATAGATGATGTAAAATGGATGTAAAATTAACATCACCAAAAACCACGACTACAATAGATGAGGTAAAAACTGTTGACTCACGAACTTAGCGCCGAAACTGAAATTAACTATGGAATCTGAATACTCTTGTCAAAACTGAGCATAATGGTAGCAGAGAGGCACTTGACATGTAGTTTAGGGAGGGCCTGCCGTTCATCTTCAACCTGCACCCCCCTGAGCCGCTAGCTACCACCGGCCGAACCACCGGCCCCAGCGCCACCTCGCCGCCCCGAAACAACTCGCCACCACCGCCTCGGCCAGCCCTCTAGGCCCCCCCCCCCCACCACGAACCCTAAGATAGATAGTGAGGTACCTCTCCAAGCAAGCCCCGTCCCGCTGCGGGTGGTTCTTCCTTAACTCCGGCAAGCCCCCAACCCTGAAAATCGGTGACCCAAAAGTCGATTCGATCGGTGAAGTGTGGCTTAATCGGGCGAGAGCAGCAACCTGGCGAGGAAGCGAAAAAGCGGCTGGTCGGCGGCGATCAAGCAAGAGCCGGAGCAGCGGCGGCAGCCCAATGGCGGCGGCGAGGCGACGCAAGCGGCGCAGATCCGGCTGGTATGGCCGCCGCCCGAAGGGAGCCTCGCCTTTGAGGAAAAACGCCGTGGAGATGTCTGTGGCGGCGGCTTCAAGGTAGCCGCTCCATGGGGGTGCGGGATGGAGCATCGTCGGCGCCGGGAGGTCGAGTTAAGGAGAAGGTGCGATCGATGAGTGTACAACCTCTTTGGTGGCGCCGAGTAGGCCTCGGCCGTCAGAAGTCGATGAGGATCTGCGGTTCGGTGGAGCAGGTTAAAGCGGCGCTGTGGGGATGGAGCAACGCGATAGACAAAGCGATCGTCGGAACAGCTCCTTGGAGGTGGAGGGCAGGCGGCTAAACGGCGGAGACGGCGAGATGGATGACGGATCCTCATCGGGAGGTGGGCGAGGGCGTCGAGCTATTGCGGTGGGCGGCGTCGTCGAGGAAGAGGCTCGGTGGCGGTGGTGGCGTGGCGGACGGAGGAGGTGGGGTTTAGCGTGCTGGAGTGGAGAGGTTATGGCGGCCTAGGATTTGAATGGCGAAAAGGGGTGATGGGAGGGTGAAGCATGACTTAGGGGCGCTTGTCCAAAATGTAGGGTGTGTTACAAAAGTACCCCCACCAATTTGAACAAGCGGCCCTTTCGGCTCGAGGGTTAGAAGGGGATTTGGCGTGTCGGATTTGGCAGGTGGAGGAGTTTTTGGCGCGTTGTAATTTCGGGATAGCAAGCGGGTTGTGAAAGCGCCAGTTTGGGAACACGATATTTGAATTTTCGGGATATAACAAGGCGGAGTTCAATTTTAGGGACAAGCCTAATGTGTAGTAATATTGTACTTATGCGTACCAAATCAATTAGCACTTCCCTCAACCAAAAAGCGCGAAAAAAAATAAAACTATTTACACCACACAAAGAGAGTCTTGGCTCGTTTTACTATACAAATGCTATTCAAAGCTACTCCTCCTTCCATCTATATAGGGCCTAATCGTTTTTCGATGCTAACTTTGACCAAATATTAGAGCAATGATATATGACATGCAACTTACACAAAGCACACCGTTAACCCGTGCATGAAAGGTTCTTTCAATGATATAATTTTCACATTGTGTATGTCATGTACTATTAATCTTGTCAATAGTCAAAGCGGTCTTAAAATCTCATTCGCCCTATATAGATGGAAGGAAAATATAATCCATGTTATGTCCGATTAATTTTTTTAGCATCTTTGTATAATGCATGTAACCTACTCATACCAACATTTTGGTGCATTCTAAATGTCTATACTACGCTGCAATTCCAAGTAAATTTGAATTCGTTTCTCTATTTCAATAAGAATATACAATCATGATTGTTGCCAACTTCAACCATCATAGTTTCCTTGCTATCATGAGATATAAATCGGATGACCTATAATGCAGGATGGCGGGCACACCATCATCAACAACTCCGTTTTTTATAAGAGTAGAGATAAAATATATTAAATGTAGTATAACATGTTCATAAACACACCATGTGTATCACCGTTATATATATTCACACATCGTCGGTTTAAAACACTATGATAAATTCTTCAAATATCCGAATTAAGCTTTTTATAATGAAGTATATATGGTCTCTATTAAGTATTTTACACACACAACCCTCTTATCTTTGTAGCTAGCACTAACTTTCTCTTGTGCATGCACACGCCCGCATCCCTCTCACCCCTCGAGGAGTCTGGACTAGGGGTGTCAGGACAGCCGGACTATCAATATCCGCGGACTCCCGGACTACGAATAGAAGATTGAAGACTCGGCTCGTGTCAGGAAGGTACTTTACTTGGCGTGGAAGGCAAGCTTGTGCAATCTGGATATGTAGATCTCCTACCATTGTAACCGACTCGGTGTAACCCTAGCCTCTCCGGTGTCTATATAAACGAGAGGGCTTTAGTCCGTGAGACACAACATTACATCTCAACAATCATACCATAGGCTAGCTTCTAGGTTTAGCCTCATTGATCTCATGGTAGATTTACTCTTGTACTACCCATATCATCAATATTAATCAAGCGGGGCGTGAGGTATTACCTCCATCGAGAGGCCACGAACACAGGTAAAAACATTGTGTCCCTCGTCTCCTGTTACCATCCGCCTAGGCGCACTGATTCGGGACCCCCTACCGAGATCGCCAGTTTGACACCGACATTGGTGCTTTCATTGAGAGTTCCTCGTATGTAAATCGCCGATAAGCGGATGCCTTTACCCGTCTTCAAAGGCGGTGTTCTCACCGGAGGGGCCACGGCCGCCCGGTCGGACAATCGGCTTGGCGGCTTCCTTGTGACCGCTGTCCGGCCATCGCTCCGGCAGCGACTTCTCAAGTCGTCGAAAGCAATCTTCGTGTCAGCCTTAAAGCTGCCGAGCAGTTAGATCAATTGAGCTCTTATGCATTAGCGAGCTCTTGGATGCATATCGCCGTCTGGGAGTCATAGCAGACTACAATCAGATTGGGCTTAAAACTGATGCGAGAGAGATCAACTCTCCCAGGTTACCCACCACATCGAAGTGGTAGAAGAACAACTTCGGCAATTCGCTGCCCTTTGTTGAAAACAATCGTGTCGGACTCCCGAACCCTCCATGCGGATTCAGCGGAGTATGGACTCTGATCGAGCATTGAACCTAAAATCATCGTCGCTCCGGACTCATTGGGCTGTTTCCGACAAATCAAGCTTCGAAATCGGAAGTCCCTTGGCCATTGAGCCCAAAGATGGGCGGGGATCGGATTTTATTCCACCCTCCGCCCGGACATATCGACTTATCTCTGGTTCGGCAAGAGCCCTCGGAAGCAGTACATCATTCTTGGGCGATTCCTCCTGGTTATGGGCGGGATAAAGGACTGCCGAGAGGAAGCATAATCTCAATATTCGCAATAAGCGCACGGACAAGGAATCTGAGCGCCATCGATCGTCGCCAAGATTACGCGTTTTACCGATCTGGCATCCATAGTCTCGAAAATCTTGTCTGACGGAAAGTTTCGGAAAACTGAAAATCAATTTTGGGATAATCCATTTAAACCCAGTCCAGCGGTGAAAGCGCCTCACAATCGAGGCCCGGATGCAAAAATCAAACCTCGGCGAGCCATAAAATCGCAAGTCTTGGCTGACCGTGGCGAATGGTGAAGCGAACTACCTAAAAAGTCGGCGCATACTCCAATGGACTATACGCTTGACGGCTCCAAAATGTTGGCGGATGGGGAAATTTGGCGTCGTCTTGGCGTCCCCACGGAGAATCTGATCGATATGTACTTCAAATAATGTACACGGACTCCAACAACGCGCCGAATCTGAGGCCTTGTTACATGGTCTCCGGATGGCGATCTCCATGGGCATTCAACGCCTAGAGGTGCTGCGAGGATTCAAACCTCGCAATATCCCAAATAAATGGAGACTTTGGCGCCAAGGATCCAAAAATGGAAGCATATCGTAATGCTGTCACGAAAATGTCAGCTCGGTTTGAAGGACTCGAATTCCATCACATAGCAGAGATAACAATCAAGCGGCCGACATTACAGCGCGCATCGGTGCGAAGCGTGATGTTGTCCTCAAATATCTTCTGGAATGGCTCTTCAAGCCATCCGTCTGTGTGGGAAGAGTCGGTAGCGACAAACGGAGAAGCCGCACCAGCTGGTGATTCGGCGGAACAACGTAACACAATCCGCCCGCGATATAATGGCGGTAATCGCGCATGGACAGAACCTTTCTAGCCTACTTACTTGGCGAGGAACTTCCGAACCAAAATGAGGCCCATTTGCATAGTCCGCGATCTAAGGCCTACAAGGTTCATGAGGAGAACTTTATAAGAAAAGTACTACGGAGTCCTTCAAAGGTGTATCTCCGAAGAAGAAGGCGAAACCTCTGGCTGAAATCCATGCGGACTAGGTGGACACCACGCAGCAGCCAGGGCCTGGTAGGAAAAGCGTTCCGTGCGGATTTTATTGGCCAACAGCTCGGGCGGATGCAGGACTTGGTCAGCGATCGTCGATTGCCGCTCTTCGCTAATCGAGCCATATGCCACCCGCCCTCAAAACCATACCCATTACAGGCGTTCGCGGTGCAGGGGCTTGACATGGTGGGACCCCTTAAAGGGAACCCACAAGAAAAAATACACATTGGTCATGGTGGATAAATTCACCAAATGGATAGAGGCCAAACCGGTCAGCGATAGAGTCCGGACCAGTGATAGACTTTATATCGGAGGTGGTACACCGTTCTGAGTCCCCATAGCATCATCACCGATAGCGGCACGAACTTCACGGCCGATGAGGTCAAGGCATGGTGCAAAAATATGGGCATTAAGCTCGACTATCGTCGATCTATCACCCTCAAACCAGCGGTCAAGTGGAAAGAGCAAATGGTCTAATAATGGCGGCATTAAACCCGGACTAGTGAGGTCACTCACTAAATCGAGACACCAATGGGTCGAGAGCTCGACTCCGTACTCTGGGGCTGCGGACAACGCCTAACCGTACTACGGATTCACACCATTTTTATGGTATCTGGTGCGAGGCGATTCGCCTGCGACATTATTCATGACTCACCTCGAGTGCGCATGTATGAGGAAAAGAAGCGAGCTCGTCGGCGGGACAGCTGGACACATTGGAGGAAGAAGCGTGGCGTCGCGAAGGCTCGTTCCGCATTTTACCGACAACGAGGCTCGAAGATATCAAAGCAGAGAAATCACGGGCCAAGATCTATAACATTGGCGAACTAGTTCTCGCTTTGCGGAAAAGAAAAAGACAAGCTCAAACCGGATGGGAAGGCCCTTCATTATTGATCAAGTACTAACGGCGGAGCGTACCGTCTGAAATCGTCGGACAACCGACTCGAGCGAACCCATGGAGCGCAGCCCGACTCGGCGATTCTATGCCTAGCGCCGGACTAAGAGTTCGTCCCTTCCCCGTCAACCTTTTATATTTGGCTGTCTTCCTTTTCTCTTTTGTATCCTTTTACATTAACAAAACCCTAGGGGCCCATTTTCGCATATTTTTGCATACACACGATGTGCCACACTCGTTATTCTGAGGGCTTCTTTTACGAAGCTCAACTATCTGAGTTTATACCCAACACATGTGTCATGCTTCCACATGTACCTTTTACTCGCCATTATATGCATCGATATGACTTAAGTTTTTGCCAAGCTGGGTTGCACGGCTCTGTGCTTACCCCTCGTTCCGATTGTTCGGCTAGGTGGTAAAGGAGCACCTCTGCGATTATTCTGCCGGGTCGGCCGGATGTGTACCTTAGGCCTGGGTGAAGCAAAGCTAAGCGTTCTTAAGGGAATATTGATTGGTGATTCAAAGATGACTTTTTACCTATTTTTCCATCTGCCCTAGATGTTTCTTGCTCCATTGGCGGTCGGACATACACTTTAGGGCATGCCACAGCCGAAAGAACCCTTAGCGGAACTAGTCTCCTGGAAGATGTTTCTTACTAACCATGTAATATAACATAACTAGTTGGGCACTTGCCTGATAAAGCACTAATGACCCCTACGCCTAGTCTCCATGCATACCACGGTTATTTACTAACCAAAAAGGTATTCGGACACACTCCGGACTCTAGGGTCCCGAGGTCGAAGCGAAAAGGTCGGCAACGGCAAACGATCTACAATCCGGCTAGAAGGCATTTCACATGTCATTTTTAAGGATAACATACATTGTCAAGTCTATTGATTGTATTCCTCCTCAATCCCGTCTAACAGGCTGTCTAGCTTCTGATCCGTTAGGAAAATTTAGCGGCCGAGTTCTACTGGCTGTACACTAAACTCACGAGGATCTCCTTCTGTCGGGCCCCACGGTCCAACCCGGCCATATGGTTGGGATCCGCCTTCTTGTGCAGCGTCTTCACCATGGCCCAAGCCTCCACAGCACCTTGGCGGCAGGCGAAACCTTCCTGGCAGGCGCTGCCGCCTCCTATAGCTTCTCTGCAAGCTCCCGAGGCCCTCGGGCGGGGCGAGGATGGCCATAAAGCTTGTCTGCGCCACTCATTGCTGCCGAACTTCGTTCGCTGGCTACAACAGTTAGGAAGTTGATCACCCATCGTCTGGGCATCTCCTCCATGAGGATGGCCCATGAGTATACCTACAAGACATATTATGTCAAATCGCTTCCTTGCCGACCTCCTCTTTCTAAGAGAGTTCGCTCAAGCACTTACTATAGATGCTGCGACGAAGCCGTTGATTCTCCTTAACGGAGCCGGACAGCTCGGCCTGTGCGCCTTTCAGCTCTTCTCCGAGCTTGGCGTTTGTAAGTGCATCTAGTGCCCCTTAGTGATTTTGGTGTATTGAAGACTTATAGGTTAAGTAACTGATGCGTTTGTGAGTGTACACAGGTCTATAAGTCAATGAGGAGTTTGATATTCTGAGAGAAAATCGACCCTAAAATGAAGTTCTTATTTGAAGACTTTGATATTCGAAGACTTTCGAAGACTTTGAATGTGAAGAAATTGGTGTGACCATGAAGACTTGATATTCATTCGAGGAATATGGGCGTGAAGACTTTTGTTTTCGTAGTTTCATTTTCTCTTTCTTGAGACATAGGAAACACCGTCTTTGTTAAAAGGGGTCGAGGAAATACTAAGGAAAAATTTCCATGTGATGCTCAACTCAAAATCCTACACCTACCAATCCCTTGAGTGAAGCCATTGGAAATCTCATACAGATTCAGTCAAATTCTTGATGTGACGCAGTTCTTACAGTCGCTTGATGACTTCTTTCGGCCCGAGGAGTTAGGAATTCGCTAGTCTTGAATTTCCTACATAGTGAGGAACATGATAGCCACGAGGACTTTGAAAGTCAAATTTCCGACCGTTCTTTGTCTTTGGCGCTGGTGGACCAAAATATCTTATCCACCTAACGGTCATATCATTGAAGGGCATTTATGTCTTATCATGTCGGGCTGCTCCTAGGCTATAAATAGCCGCCCCTACAACCACTAGTTGGTTGGCTGCTCGAAGAACTTGACACTTGTCATTTGAGAGCAACCCATCCTCTGAGGACTTTGAGAGAAAATCATCAAGTGAGGAAAATCCCAAAACCAAACCCACAAAACCCCAAGTGATTGAGCATCACTTTGAAGAAATTGATCTGCGTGGATCCGGCGGTACCTTTGAAAAGTGTGCTTCTTCCGGGCGGTTAGGCGTCAAGGTCTAAACATCAAGAGGAATTGTGGATCGCCGTGTGACCAAAAATGTGAAGGTTTGGAAGTCACTGAAGACTTACCACAGTGATTGGGCCGAGGCTGCGTGGTCTTAGTTCAAGGAGAATACGGTGAGGTGGGTGTCTGAGTTGCGGCTCGAGGCTGGGTCTCGGGACTGTGTGTCCTTGAGTTTAAATACTCGGCCGCTCCAACAGACGTACAAGCTGAGGACAGCAGTTGGAACTGGTTTACCAAATCATTGTCTTCACCTGGTGGTGGTTCTATTTCCTCAACTTCGTTCATTTCCTCATTACGTGTTTTGTTGTTCATATCGTGCTTGAAGACTTTGGTGAAGACTTTCACAAATTCCTCAGTTCAATTTCTTGATCTGTTTATCTTCATCTTTTATCGTGTTTCGCTTCACGTACTCTGTTCTAGTCTTCATTTCATTATCTTGACTATGTGTGTGTCTGTTATGTTTACCTCTGAGTACTTATTGCGCTGCAAATGGTTCTTCGCTAAGGAATTTCCTCACCGGCAAATTCCTCAGTGAAGAATTTCATAAAAATCGCCTATTCACCCCCCCTCTAGTCGATATAACGCACTTTCAGCGTTGGCATCTTGAAGCTTGTTCCTTTCTGCTGAACTCATTCGGCACATTTCCTTGACTTTTAAGCTGGCGTAATGTGATACTGTCCGGATCTTGTTGGCGGCACCTCTGATGTCATTATTAGACTTCGTGCGCCGCGCCTGATTGCTTATATTAATTTATACAAATGTGTTACTAGGAGGGTCTTTCCGTCTCCTCCCTTGGCAACAAGTCTTGCGGCCTCAAGTTGGGCCTTGCAATCTTGCAGCTCCGGGACAGTAGGCGTTCTTCTCGTTAAGAGCACGAAAGTTTACATGATCCTTAAATCAGTTAATATAACTAATTTAAGTCTCGGGGACTCTTGGTGTATACAACCATTAAAATTCCCTTACCGTATGTCTTTAACATGCTGCTCCGTAGCTCTGGTAAAACCATTTTGAGCAGCCGGAGATCGCGTCCCTGCGTTAAAGGCATCCAATGCCTCGAGGAAAAGCACGCTTCTTGAAAAACTGTCGTGGCGTCTATGATTCATAGCGCTCTCCACCTCGACTTGGTGGCGGACAGCACTGTCGGTATCCTCTGTTGGAGCAGGGTCCGGTTCGCGTCTTGCGCTTGCCTCCCCCTCCGATCCGGCGCTGGAGCACAGGCTGGTGTTGGTTGGTCGGCAATTCCTGCGCTCATGATCTGGCGGCGCTTTTCTCTATAAAAATCATGAGCACTTAGATGTTTCCTGGGCGTTGCTCCAAAAGATCAAACACGATCTATACCTCTCACGGTGGCGTTTACGCCCGCTCGGCGCCCTTTTCCTCCTGCTAGTTTGGGTGACCTCTGTGGGTGCGGCGCCCATGAGCTCGGCTTCTGCCGTAATGGCACTTCTGCAAAATACCATCGTTCGCGAAGGTCGAGCTTGAGCAAGGATGGGATAGCGGTGTCCGGACTTGATCGTGGTCTGGGATGCGAACTTAGCCGGGGGTAGTCGCCGTAATGGCGACCAAAGCATTGTCAATGCTGAGTGGTGATACACCCGTCAATCAGCTCCACCCGATGTCGGATCCTCTTGGAGGCGGACCGAGGACCCTTCCGGATCCTCGGGTTGTGGGCAGGACTCACCATGTCCTCCACGATCTGGCGTAGACCTGCACGAAGACATAATGTAAGAAGCTTAAACTTGAAAGCACGGGTAGAACCCTTGAGGTGTTAAACTTACCCATCCTCGAGGATTGACCATAGAAAACCCATCCACGGGGTTGGACGAAGAAATCCTCCTTCTCCCCTTATACAGATCGGACGGGATCTTCACGGATCCTCGGTGAATCCGGCCCTTCTTGCCGTCTTGAATAACATCGTCCTCCCGTTGAAATCCCACATGGGGTGGCCTCTGTATTGCAGCGGCTGCACCCCGCTTGATACTGCGTCGCCATGACTCCAAACATGGTCAAGCGGAATGAGCCATTAATCTTACAGCCCATCAAGTAATGGGCGCTCTTGTCTTCCTCCAAGCGGGGTTCATGAGGCGCCGGTGGCGTTTCTTCAAGGGGCAGCATCAAACTCCGGGAGGCCAATCCGGACTGGGTCGAGCGGCGGGCGTCTACTATAAAACCACTCCGAGGGCGGTCTTGGACGCCCTCTTGAGGGTGCGGATAGGTATCCGGTCAGCGATCGCCATATTTGGCGCCGCCCACTTGATATATGGACCCCTGGTGAGAGCGAGTGCGGCAGAATAGCCTCTTCCACAATGCGAAATGGGGCTCGATGCGGGAATAGCTCATGAGAGCTACGTAGCCAGCGATGTGCAACCTGAAGCGGGCGTGAGGTGGAAAACTGAAGTCCATAGAACCCGAGGGCCAGCGGAGAGCAGGTGTATTGAAACCCGAGGCCCCTTATTAGATAAGGACAAAGCACACCCGCTCTCCCTGTTGGGGCTTGGGGTGTCCTCCGCTTTGGCTCCCTCCTCGATAAGTAACGGTCGGCTCGGACCCGGAACCATGAAGGCGGAGGAAGCCATCCCTCTGTTTGGAGCTTTACTAGCTCGTTGTGCGAAATAGAGCACCTCCTCCAATCCCGGCGATGGGCTGGGGCGCGTGAGGAAGAGCGCGTTGGCGATCCATGGTGGAATGGATTTGGTCGAGCGCTTCGATGGGGTATCTGTGGGAGGAGGATGGTGCGGTTTGGATCTGGATCCCTGCCCTTTAATAGGCTGGTGACCGCGCACAACCGGGGTGAAATGTAAAGACTCCTGGCTTTTCGCATTCGTGCGGCAGCGTGGAAGAGGCCATAATTTGGCGTAGAAGCCAAAAAGCACGATATTGAAGTAAAGCGGACAACATTGGCGGGAACATGGAATTTGAAGGAGAACCCGCCTTGCAGCGCCGAAGACTACAACACGCTGGACTTATCGTCATTGAAGCCTGGTTAGGAGACTCTTGAGGAGTCTGGACTAGGGGTGTCGGACACCCGGACTATCAATATACACGGACTCCCGGACTACGAAGATAGAAGATTGAAGACTCGGCTCATGTCAGGAAGGTACTTTACTTGGCGTGGAAGGCAAGCTTGGCAATCTGGATATGTAGATCTCCTACCATTGTAACCGACTCGGTGTAACCCTAGCCTCTCCGGTGTCTATATAAACCGGAGGGCTTTAGTCCGTAGACACAACATTACATCTCAACAATCATACCATAGGCTAGCTTCTAGGGTTTAGCCTCATTGATCTCGTGGTAGATCTACTCTTGTACTACCCATATCATCAATATTAATCAAGCGGGGCGTGGGTATTACCTCCATCAAGAGGGCACGAACACAGGTAAAAACATTGTGTCCCTCGTCTCCTGTTACCATCCGCCTAGGCATACAGTTCGGGACCCCCTACCCGAGATCCGCCGGTTTTGACACCGACACCCTCCCTCAGCATTCTCTAGCTCCATCGCGCAAATTCATCTTTTCACTTTTGGTCGTTCACCCACGGTGTGTGTAGGCCCCCCAGCTCCTTCTTTACGGCACACATCGATCGATATGCCTCTCTAGCTAGGTGCGCCTAGCACAAACACAAGTGAGGGAGTCCTGGACTAGGGGTGTCAGGACAGCGGACTATCATCGTCCGCGGACTCCAAGACTACGAAGATACAAGATTGAAGACTCCGTCCCGTGTCCGGATGGGACTTTCCTTGGCGTGGAAGGCAAGCTTGGCGTCTGGATATGTAGATCTCCTACCATTGTAACCGACTCTGTGTAACCTAGCCCCTCCGGTGCCTATATAAACCGGAGGGCTTTAATCCGTGGGACATAACATCCATTACAACAATCATACCATAGGCTAGCTTCTAGGGTTTACCCTCCTTGATCTCGTGGTAGATCCACTCTTGTAATACACATCATCAATATTAATCAAGTGGGGCGTAGGTTTTACCTCCATCAAGAGGGCCGAACCTGGTAAAACATCGTGTCCCTCGTCTCCTATTACCATCCGCCTAGGCGCGCAGTTGAGACCCCCTACCGAGATCCGCGGTTTGACACGACATTGGTGCTTTCATTGAGAGTTCCTCGTATGCCGTCACCGATAGGCCCGATGGCTTCTTCAATCAACAACAACGCCGTCGGTGAGACTTTCCTCCCGGACAGATCTTCATATTCGGCGGCTTTGCGCTGCGGGCTAATTCACTTGGCCATCTGGAGCAGATCGAAAGCTCGCCCCTGGCGTCGAGTCGATTTGGAAACCCTAAACTTCACGGCGGACATCGCGGAGACTTGATCTTGATGGACCCGATCCGTGGCGTGCGTGCCGCCTTTATCACGATGGGCATGATCTAACTCTGCGCGGACAACACCTTGGAGGCGCGCGAATCCGCTCCGACCCATTGTCGGGCGATCGCTAACTTCGAGGGCGGGTGGCTGGACACCTCCTCGGGAGCTGCAATTTCCGCGGCGATGGGCGAACCGACCTTGTCCCTATAAAGCTCGTGACTGCGAGGTGCGGACTCGAACCTCTTGCGCCCTTGCCAATCGAATCCGATTGAGGCGCGATCGTGGAGTTCACCGCTGCGAACATCTTTCGACACTCGCCCTTTGGCGACATTTAAATCGCTAAAGCATCTCTCGCTATCCGGAGAGCCTGGCGGATTATGGCGAGATGGTTGGGATCGCGGACAATGAAGAAATTCAAAGCCACCCACCACCCACTTGGTAGCCACTGCCGGCGATCTAACCGACATGCTGAATTATGACTCCGAATACATCGATGGTATGGGCGGCGATGCGGAGCGAACAAGAACCAGCGCCTACGAGAGCCTTTGAAGACCACCTCGTCATATGACATATATATGGTGGATACCCCAAAAGGCGATAACGAGGATCAGCGGGTAGCGGCAAAGGATAATCCGCCGATAAACAATCAAAAGCGGCGACGCGAGCGCCGCCCTAAGTCCGCCTCGACAACAACAACGCTCCTAATGACCCAGCAATAGAGCGAGGGCAAACCGGTGGGCGACGAACATACAACCAAGCAACCGTCCGAACAGGGCGAATTGGATAATCAATCCATGCCGTGAAACCAACGATCGAGGCGACCTCACGCGGACACACCACGGAGAATAAGAGCCTTCGCAAAAGACTCGCCGCTCCTGCAAGAAGTGCGAAGAAGGAAAAAGCAGGCGCTCAAAACAGCGGAAGACATACTCGAGAATGAGGTGGAGCAAAGTGCTCAAAACCGCGGAACAAATCGGCAATAGCCATCAATCAAAAACTACCCGAAGCACAAGCTGCTGCCAGAATTCGACGAGGAAGCCATAGAGCCCCCACAGTCAAGAAACAAAGAGGCCGCCTTGCCGGATAGACGGCCAGACGATAGGCCAAAAACTATAAGCGGCGCCGCACACAAGCCGGCTCATGCCCCTGGGAAAATAGATGGCCCAGCCAGGTCCATTTACGGGCCAAAAAAGAGGGCCCCAGGAAGCAACACAATATGCCAAGTGTCCGAAGACAGCGGTACACCCAAATACAGGGGCGCCGCACACCCACTATGTTTCATCAATGAGGTGTTGGATCATGAATTCCCAGCAGGGTTTAAACCCATAAACATAGAGGCTTCTGACGGAACAACAGACCACAGATGCGGATAGAGGATTATATACTACACATACACATGGCTAGAGGAGATGATCTCACGCCATAAAATATTTACCCCTCAAGCTCAAAGGGCCAGCCCGTCATTGGCTCAAAAGCCTCCCGAAAACTCTTGTTGGAAGTTGGGAAGAGCTTGAGGGCGCGTTTAAACAAAATTTCAAGGGACTTATGTCCGCCCTCCGGATCTGAGACGATCTAAGTCATATAACTCAACAGCCGGAGAGTCGGTAGCGCAAATTCAGAACAGGTTCCTTACTAAAAAGAACCAAATAGTCATTGTCTGGACGCGAAGCCTTAGCAGCTTTTAAACACAATGTCCGAGGCGAATGGCTCGCCCAGACACCTCGGCAAGAAGAAGCCGAGGACAATGTCACGCTAACAAGCCTCATGACCGCTTTTGCGGGGGAAGATAGCTGGCTAGCAAGATAAAGCACCAGCGACCCAAGTACATCGAAATCAGAGATGGAAGCGGAAAATCACGGCGCGAGAAAAGATCGGCGCGGAATAAAAGAAAAGCCCAAAGAACACGGCGGTCACGCGGATTCAAAAACTCACGACCAAACAACAAAACACTACCTCTTAAGGATAACGGTGATGAGCTATCAACAAACAAAATTTTGGATCGGATATGTCAAATCCACAGTACCCCGGAAGGCACGCAAACCACACCCACCGAGATTGTTGGGTTTTCAAACAGTCGGCCGACTCAACGCCGAACACAAGGGGCTCAATGCATCAGCGAGGATGATGATAAACCCCACCGGTGAGCAGGAAAACAAAAGACTTTCCCACAAGAAGTCAAAGCGGTAAACTCACTTTATGTGATAATCACGGAAAAACAATCGGCACCGCTAAGATGGGTCTCG
The DNA here is from genome assembly GCA_021437245.1 of Aegilops speltoides. Classification (NCBI taxonomy): domain Eukaryota; kingdom Viridiplantae; phylum Streptophyta; class Magnoliopsida; order Poales; family Poaceae; genus Aegilops; species Aegilops speltoides. The sequence continues at coordinate 45,349 of JAHHZJ010000361.1, forward strand.
CCACGGTCCACCCAGCGGAACCTCGAGATTGGATGTCAAAACCAATCACTTTTGACCACTGGATTATTCGAAGTGTTGAAATGCAGGATGGACTGCTCGATATTGGATCCTATAATCGACGGACTACAATTTGCACAAGTCTGATGGGCGGAGGCAGCGATTTAAACCTGCTATATCGAACACAATCCATAAGTTGGGGATAGACCTTACTAAAATTTGACATAGCCGCACTTCCTTTAAAGGGTGGCCTTGAGCCCTTATGCCAAGTGCACGGGCTCCTTATTACTAGAAGTTGTGTTGGTCACGAACAACTTCAACGAAAAACTAATCTTTCATGTCGCCCCATTCAAAAGTAGCTATCAAGCGCTATTGGGGCGTGAAGCCTTTTATCGCTTCAGCGCCATACCACATTCTGGCGTCTCTTACACTTAAAATGCCGGTCCACGTGGCATCATTTCATGCGGTCATTTCAAGACCCGGACACGGCTAAACGAGTCGGCATAAATAAGCTAGGGGCTCCCTAGCCGCACACCCCTTCACAAGGGGCTGTGCGTATAAGCAACAATGAGCTAATATAGACTCCGCTTTACTTATTAATATTCTTCATATACTTTTTGTCGCTTTAATTTCCTTTCAAACTAAGTTCCTCTCTTTTTATAGATGAACAACGTGCACACCGTCGAGGATAACGGCTGCGGAACCGGTATGAGCGTGCGGTAGGGACCCGTCGCAAGGATTCTTTTGATTAAGACCTGCGTAAACCTTTTTCTTGTCTCTTGTTGCTATAATCCCCTGGTTTCTCATTATAACAGTGGAGCTGACGTTTTGGCATCGGCGCGCGAAGGACCTTGCCGTACACGGACACTAGGGGCTTAGGGCATTATTACGCCCATTATTATAAAGACCGAACACCTTAGGGAGTGTTGGCGTCTCGAGATTAGGACTTATATGCATCAGCTCGAATCATGTCTTTGGTCAAATGTTGGGTTTGCGGCTCACATGTTTTGCTGCCTTCGTTACGTATCATCGGCTTAGCGACACCGGAGAACTCTGCGATTGTGCCCGGTTCGGCTGGCGAGCACCTCGATGAAAGCGGCTAGTGTCATGATCTGAGAGGCTGGTCAACCACTCGATCGACCACGGAATGTTTAGAATTCCTCCGCTTTGATGAAGGCCGTTTCGGTCGAGCACACGCACCCGAATTCGGAGATCGCGGTGCCCTTAGAGGCTATATCGTAGCCCACCCTCGAACTCAATGGCTAAGTGAAAGTGATAAAGCATCATAGTCCGGTTGCCTCGTTTGCTCGCTACCACCTCCTCAACGGGACCGAGGCGTCGGATTAAGTGTGACAATGCGCTATTTTGCGAACACCCCGCATCTTGTGCGTGGGGCTGAAGCCGAACGCCATCTTTCGGGTTATACACGCGTATACATAAGCGGCCGCATAGGAGATATTTCAATACTTGGAACACACAAGTATAAAAAGCGATTACATCATAACCATTGTTTTACAAGATAAAACGTTCATTTGAACGTGACATTTTTCGAGCACTGCGACTCTATTACACGAGCACCACAATAACTTCCCCAAAGTAGTGCTCGGCGGGTAACCGGCTTTCGTCCGAACCCTGGGTTGTAACAGCGGTGGCATCCATCTCTGTCCAATGTGTCTTCACACGGGCAAGGGCCATCCGCGCACCCTCTATCTTGAGCCGACCGCTTCATCTCCTTGATATCTGACACGCCCCAAGAAATTGCTGCAATAAGCCAAAATAGCTCGTCGCCTTGGGCCTCTCGGCCGGACATGAGTCACGATATCCGTCATGGCAAGTCGAACAACCTATTCAGCTCAGCCCATTTGGCTAACCGATCGGTCGTGAGTGAGCGATCCGGACTATGGAATTGAGACCAAAATAGCTCTTAGTCTTGTGATCCTACGACTCGGAAGTACTGCGGCATCCGCCGCACTTGCCGCTAAGTCCATATATGGATCCTCCGGACCCCATAGCTGGCCAAGCTGGGCATAATTTGGATCCGTAAACACGTGGCGCGATGAAAAGGCTTGCCGACCACAATGTCTCGGCTTGCGCAGCTCCTCCTTCATAGCCGCATTGCGAGCGGGCATCCTTGGCCTCGGCGGTGGCCTTCCCAGTCTTCTCGCTCCGATAGGCGCTCCTTTTCAAGAGCCTCATTGCGGTCGGTAGCATCCTTCAATTTAACGGCCAATTCGGCCATCTCTTCCCGCCGGCGGTGTGCAGCCCTTCGGCTTCCAACTCCTCGGCCGCCCTCGAGGCAACCGCATCACTCCTACAGCTTGCTCCTTGGCTTGAGCAAGTTCTGCCGAAAGCTCTCCACAGCAGCAGCACCATCTGCGTCAAGCATAAATATTGTAAGAGGTGGGCTTTAGCTCCCTTAATAGGTGACTGCGGAGAATCAATTTACCTTGCGACTTGTCAAGTCGCTTGTTGACTAGCGCGATGTCTGCATCCGCCACATCGAGTTGTCACATTAATTCAGCAACTCCATCAGTCCGGATAGCCCCCGGACCATCCGCCACCTACATAGGAAAGGCGACACTCAATACCTGCGATTTTGATCCTGGGCATCCTGTCCCTTTCGACAACCTACCGAGTCTCAGGGGCTACTATCTATACAGGGCGCACTTTCATGTGCAAAACTGTCAAAAAGGCGCGTCGTTTTACGTACCTCAAAACCCGCCAGAAAACGCCTGACGGCATTATGCAATCCATTTTCCGCGGACAAAGTCCTTCCAATCATCGTACTCATCAATGCACGGTGATCTTCTGAGATGGACGCCCTCTCAAGCAGATCCTTCAGCTCCCCCGGCCGAACACTAGTCGGCGCCGAACTCTTGGCCTGCGGACTTCGGGGATCTTATGCGCCCTCGATGCGGCTATATCTCCCGTGTCGAAGCCACGACTTAGAAACATAACCGCATTGAAAGCAATGTCGCAAGTGAGGTAATCTTCGCACAATCCATGTAATACATAAGGGAAAAGATACATAGTTGGCTTCGATCGCCACTTCACACAATTACATGAATAAAGCATTACATCATCCGAGATACAATCAAGGTCAACTATGGAACCAAAATAAAGAAGAACCCCAAATGCGACACAAATCGATCGCTAAGCTGGGCTCCACTACTAATCGTCGGAAAGGAAATATAGTATCGACCAAGGGCCTCATCATATTCCCACTTCAGCTCGATTCGCCATCATGCCAGCATCACCGGTACCTGCATCTGTTTTGGTAGAATCTGTGAGCCACAGGGGACTCAACAATCTCACACCAGCGAGATCAAGACTATTTAAGCAAGGAAGGCTGGTGTCAAAAGGAGGAGCTGCTGCTGGCGACTAGCATATATGGTGGCTACATCGCAAAAGAGGCGAGAAGAGAAGCAAAGCGCGGTCGTGAAGCTATTAGCGATCAAGAAGTGATCGACTACTTCGTCAAGCATAACTCCAACACCGTGTTCACTTCCGGACTCGCGAGAAGAGACCATCACGGTTACATACGGTTGATGTATTTTAATTAAGGTCAACTTGGGTTTTCTACAACGGACATTAACAAATTCCCATCGCCTCATAACCCGGGCACGGCTTTGAAAGATAATACCTGCGGGGTGTCCCAACAAGCCCATAACAAGCTCTCACATGTCAGCGAAGGAATAAACCTTCACCCAAGACACTCCGATCAGACTCGGTATCCCGGTACATCAAGACATTTCGACAATGGTAAAACTAAACTAGCAAAGCCGCCCGATGTGCCGACAAATCCCGATAGGAGCTGCACATATCTCGTTCTCGGGCACACCGGATGAGCAAGGCAGCGGGTTGGCATAGACCCTGGTTGCCCAGGGGGCGCCGGACATCGCTCAGGTTGGACCAACACTCGAAGGAGCACTGGCCCGGGGGGGCTAAAATAAAGATGACCCTCGGGCTCGCGAAAACCCAAGGGAAAAAGGGTATAGGTGGCAAATGGTAAAACCAAGGTTGGGCCTTGCTGGAGGAGTTTTATTCAAAGCGAACTGTCAAGGGGGTCCCATAAATCACCCGACCGCGTAAGGAGCATAAAATCAAGGAACATAACACGGTATGGCGGAAACTAGGGTGGCAAAGTGGAACAAAACACGGGCATAAGGCCGAGCCTTCCACCCTTTACCGAGTATATAGATGCATTAATTAAAACAATAGATATTGTGATATCCCAAAATATCCGTGTTCAACAAGGAACAAACTTCATCTTCACTGCAACTAACAACGCTATAAGAGGGTGAGCAAAGCGGTAACATAGCCAAACAACGGTTTGCTAGGACATGGGTGGTTAGAGGTTGACATGGCAATATGGGTGACATGGTATAGCAAGTGGTAGGTATCGCAGCATAGGCATAGCAAAAAGCGAGCATCTAGCAAGCAAAGATAGAAGTGATATCGAAGGTATGGTCATCTTGCTGTAAGGTTCTCGAGTTATCGAAGGCTTGATCCTCGTAGGCGTTCTCAACAGGCTCCTCGTTCACGTACTCGTCTCGGCTCTACCCAAAGCAAGAACACAAACAACGGAACCACAATCAAACAAGGAACAATGCACAAGCAATATGATGCAAAACATGACATGCGATGCGAGATGTGATATGCAATGCATATGTGTGCTCCGGAAGGAAAATGATGAACCGGGCATCAACTTGGCAAACCAAGTATGCCGCTGGAAAGATGAGATGATTTCGGTTGAAATCGATATAAAGATCACCGGAATCGGATGCACGGTTTGCAAATGACAAGCAAAACAAGAATGACGCAAATCTGCGTTTAACAGCCCGATGCTACTTAGCACGCAACACGAAACTATGCTACAGCACCCCAACATAAAAACAAAGCATATGGTAGAGAACTACAGGAGATGCTTAACAATAGAGGAACACTGAGCTACGGCTAAATCACATCATAACATGTTCAAACAAGCAAGGTGAAAGCGCTCAAAATATCAGGTTCACAGACTTGGTGAAAATACTAACATGGCAGGAATTAACATCAGGAAGGCATGTTTAGAGCAAGCAAACAACATGCTACAGGAACTTATAATAGCAAAGAAAGGCATGACATGATTCTACTCAAAGCATATTTCAATAGTCCCTTACTGACCATAAGCCAAAAAGGACTCTAAGAAATGATGGCACCCATGTAAACATTGCAAGTTTTATTACAGATTTCAGACTTAGTGAAATATCAGGACATGGCAAAAACAGATTCAACATGGCATGTTAAGTGAGCTCGATGCACTCACTACAGAGCATCTCATGATAAACTAAGCATACACCCATCAAGAAGATATGGCATAGGAGCTATACATGGCAAGAACAACATCATAGCATACATTATCAACTACTAGCGACCTTGTGAAAATTGAATCTCACATAAACAGTCTGCCGGAAACATTTTCAAGCAAAAGTAGAGCACGAAAATGACATGCTAGGCTACTCCATAAATACCAACAAAGGCATGGATGGATAGAGCACATCCATATGTTCAAAACACCCTTACTGATCATGCTCAAAAAGGGCATAGATCTCTCTGAAACAACCTAAACATATGGCATAAAATTAACAGCAGGACAAGACTTAGTGAAATCACTAAGTTCCTGAAATCAGCAACAACATCATCCCTACTTTGCATGCTTGTTCTAGTCAACACATAGCTCACAAAAATACATGGCAAACACCCCTGGAAAGATGGCATGGCAATGTTCAACTCACATGTAGGACTCAAGTTCATAGGGTGCACACATAATTCATGGCAAAAATGACAAAAGAGCTCGAACTGATAAGATTCTGAAACTAACGATCTGAAGCCATCTTCCAACAGCATTTCGGGCATCAAGATGAGCTCAAATGCAAATGATGCAATGGAATGAAATGATGTACTCTTGGTGGCGAACAATTTGACATATTATCGCCCAAAACGGACTACGGTTGCGGAGATGTGATGCTATAGAAAACTGCACGAAATTTATGACGAAAAAGACTTAGACAATTCGTGGGGGGAAGAACGTCAACCTAGGGTTTCTCAGATCTGGATCGGGCGGATCGAGTCGCCGGAGGCGCGTCGCCGGAGGAGGAGGTCGCTGGCGTGGCTCGGCGTGGGCGGGCAGCGTGGCCAGGCCGTGATCAGTGATGGAATGGAAGCTGGCGGTGAGCGGCCATGTGGCGTGGCGGCAGTGTGATCGGCCAGTGGGCAGCTTGCGGGCAGCAAGCGGCGGTGGTGGCTGTGGCGGCGGCGGGCGTGCGTGTGGCAGTGTGGCAGGCGGCGGAGCCTCGGGGGCAGCTGCGGGCAGGCGAGGCCTGTCGGCTGCGGCGGCGGCTGGTGAGACGAATGCGGGCGCCACGTGGCGGCGGCGACCGGACGTGTCCGGCTGCGGCGGACGTGTCGTGTGGCGGATGGGGAGAACTGCTAGGGTTTCGGCCAGGGATTTCGGGGAGGGTCTATTTATAGAGGTAGGGAGCTAGGAGTGTCCAAATGAGGTGTAGTTTTCGCCCACACGATCGTGATCGAACGACCGAGGGCATGGAAGGGAGTTAGATGGGTTATTGGGCTGTTTTGGAGGGTTGTTGGGCTGCAACTCAAAGAGGCCTTCTTGAGAGCTTGTTAACCGTTGGAGTACCAAGCGAACTCCAAATGACCCGAAACTTGACAGGTGGTCTAGCGGTGCTATACCAGGGCCACTTGGCAAGGCTCGGTCCATTCGAGAATGTTCAACACCCGCACGGAAAAAGAACAAGAGAGCAGCAGGGAACATAGGGGTGTCGGATTGCAAAAGCGAATGACGGGGAATATGCTCGGAATCATGAGACGAACACGTATGCAAATGAGATGCACATGATGACATGATATGAGATGCATGACATGAACAAAATGCAAAATGAAAACAAAACCCAACCACGGAGGGAATATCATAGTACATATCCGAAAATGGCAAGAGTTGGAGTTACAAATATGGAAAGATACATCCGGGGTGTTACAGATACCCTCCGTGACGACACTTCAGGCTCGTCCGCCCTATCCGACGGCATAGCAGACGGAGGCGTCTCGCTCTCCATCATCTCCGGACGAAGATCCCCCAAAGACGAGCACATCTGAGAAGGTCGGAGATCCGAGCTACAAGGTAAAAAACTCGGTTATCCTCAGAAGCACAAATAGGGATGTCTCTCGTTCCTAAACTCCCTTTTTTCTACTCACGGCTCGCTGGAGGGCTGATTCTTTAGAGAAGATTGTGCGGCCGGGACCTCCCCGGACATAGGACCCTCTGGTGAAGATTTCTTCCCCCGCTTAGGGGCTTTGGCCTCCGGGTCTTCGGAGGCGGTCCTCTTCTCCCCCTGGAGAGGATTCTCGATCCCCTTCTTCAAGTGCCCCCTTGGGAAGTGGTAGCTCCTCTATTTTCCCCTTAGCCTTCTTACGAGGCGCAACCTCCAACATTCGACCAGCACGGGCTCCGCGCGGTCTCTGGGAGGGCGGACACCGTGTCAGCTTCTTGGCGCTATCCACTCTGTTGAAGGATAAGCTGGTTAAAAGGCGGTGTAGAAAGGCAAACAAATGGTGCGTCCGAACTGAGCTACTTACTTGAGTATCCCAGGCGATTGCAGCAAGGCCGTCATCCTCGGTCAATTCGGACACACCTCCTGTGATCGAAGAACAACTTATACATCTCCACGGGCATCGTACCCATGAAGTGTTGGAGAATCCATGGTCCCTCGGATTGAACTCCCATAGCGGAGAGGGCGGTGTTTGCGAGGCGAGGCGCCTAATTAGCATAACCTGCATCACCACGACCGGATCGATCTCCCTCGCTTGGAGGTCTCGAATCCGGCCTGCAATAGGCGGCGTCTTTTAATGACCCCAATTGAGCCCTTGGTTGACCCATGACATCAACCATCGTGGAGGTCCCGAGCAGAATGGAGGCGGTGGCTTCTGCCTGCTGCCCCTCGGAGCGGTGATATAGAACCACTCCTGCTGCCACAAGCCGAGCTCCTCTTGGAAGGATCCCTCGGGCCACGGGGCATCGACCCTCCTGCTTACGGCCGCCCCGCCGCACTCTGCTTGACGCCCCCCGATCATCTTCAGCTCCACATTGAAGGTCTTTAGCCACAGGCCGAAGTGGGGGGTGACGCGGAGGAAGGCTTCGCAGACAACGATGAATGCGGAGATATGGAGGATGGACTCTGGAGCCAAGTCGTGGAATTCCAACCCATAGTAGAACATGAGCCCTCTCACAAAGGGATCCATCGGGAAGCCTAAACCCCGACGGAGGTGGGATACGAAGACGACATACTCGCCGGGCTCGGGGGTAGGGATGGCCTACCCTTCGGTGGGCAACCTGTGCGAAATCTCGTAGGACAAGTACTTGGCTTCTCGTAGCTTTAGCACGTCCTCCTCCGTAACGGAGGAGGGCATCCACCGGCCCTGAAGGTCGGAGCCGGACATTGTTGAAGGTCCAAAGCACTCGAATCTGGGGCTCTGGGTGTTGGAACTTGGAGCAAGGAGAAGATTTGATGGAAGATTGAAGAAAAGAGACGAGCCTTGGTCCTATTATAAAGAGGGAGAATACCAAGAGCCATCTCCGCGACCGTTCGGGACTCACCTTCGATAGAGGAGGCGTGGCGACGGGCGCGGTTGGGTTACCCACGTCCGTATTGATGAGAATCCCGGAATAAGGGGAACATGATCGCTGCTTCGACAAGACGTGCCAAGGAAACCGGTAGTGGTGTGACATCATGCCGCAGAATACGTCAGTAGATTGAACTTGTGCACATATTATTCTCTCTACGGTGGAATGTGAAATTTATTTTGCAGAGCTGGACACTATCCTGGTGTTCACAATCTTCTATGGATTATTCAAAGGAGGAACCCGCCTTGCAATGCTGAACATTATGCGCGCGGACTCATCGTCATTGAAGCCAGGTTAGGGAGACTCTTGAGGAGTCTGGACTAGGGGTGTCTGGACAGCGGACTATCATCGTCATTGGACTCCAAGACTACGAAGATACAAGATTGAAGACTCCGTCCCGTGTCCGGATGGGACTTTCCTTGGCGTGGAAGGCAAGCTTGGTGATACGGATATGTAGATCTCCTACCATTGTAACCGACTCTGTGTAACCCTAGCCCTCTCCGGTGCCTATATAAACCGGAGGGCTTTAGCCCGTAGGACATAACATCCATTACAACAATCATACCATAGGCTAGCTTCTAGGGTTTAGCCCCCTTAATCTCGTGGTAGATCCACTCTTGTAATACACATCATCAATATTAATCAAGCAGGACGTAGGGTTTTACCTCCATCAAGAGGGCCCAAACCTGGGTAAAACATCATGTCCCTCGTCTCCTGTTACCATCCGCCTAGACGCACAGTTCGGGACCCCCTACCCGAGATCCGCCGGTTTTGACACCGACAACAAGCTTCCCCTCTTCTCTTGTCACCGTCCATGCCTCACTCCCACCACTCTTTTCATCGTTCTCGTACTCGCACACTCCTCCCCGCTCGATATAGTATGCCTCCCGTACCACCTCCTACATGCATCCCTCTATCTCTATCCTTCTCATCGTGCCTCGTTTGCTTCTAACACACACATGCATGTACACTGATCGATCTCCCAACATATACCTGGATCGACTTTAACTACCCCCTCATCGATCGACGTACCTCACAAGTTATGTCTCTCCTTTCTCTAACAAAGGGCGATTGATCTTCCTATGTAGTTATGTCTGCTTACCACAGCCACATCGTCCCCCCTCATCATTCGTGCATGCCTCTTGACTCGTCTCTCACACGCACGTGCACAGACAACACACAACCATCTCCTCTCTTATTGATATTGCAGGCGTGCCCTCCGTTTGTCTAGCAAGCCTATCCCACTGTTTGTTAGAAGCAACTCCACTACCACCCCCCAACACTCTAGCTCTGTCTCTCACCCAACCTTATTCCTCTCCTGCACATATGCATGGATGCCGATCGATCTCCCTTAATACATGAGGCAAATCTATCTCCTTAATACATGAGGTAGGCCTCTCTCCTCCTCCACACATATACCAGCCATTGTACCTCTATAGTTAATTGGGCCTCCCTCTTCCCCCACCACACACCGATAGTCGAGCGCTGTAGGTAGGTATCCATGCCACAAAGACAAACTGCACATGTCCCCTATCACGTTCTAGTAGGCCAGCCACTCTATATCTTTGACGTGGGCACACACAAATTCGATGGCACTCTTTATCGATCGCGCGCGCGCACACACACACATCATCCCTCTTTTCGATTCTATGGACACCTCAAGCCGGTGATACCTGCACTCTCTTCTCGTGGATCGCCCCTTTATATATATGTTATATCCAGGACTCTATTTCACACACATTGCATATGTTACATTTTTGATTGAACCCCCCCAAAAAAACTCTCAAGAACCCACACTATATCTCTCTAGGTTTGTATCTCTCTCACACAACCCCACGTGGGTGGTGTACGTATACAAGAAGAGAATAGGTGCACCGTGCACGTACTCACGCTTTGTGCCCAGCCACACCTGCAGCGGGTACGGTGGAGCTCATTTCTTTCTGAAATGGCAGCCCACGCTAATTTGAGCGCTGATGGCGGTTGTTTACTTAGGAGGTCGTGTACCACTTTTGCCGAAACAAAGTTCGACTTGACACGTTGCGCGTTATTTTTAAATGAAGTTATAGCGTTCAATAGCGCGTTACAGAATATAAAAGCGATTTTTATGGAGAAAAAGGTAGTCCGCTCACTATATACAATGGAGCCTTGCGTGCTGGTTTGTCGCTCTTGAGTATCTCACACAAGGCTGTGGTGGCCTCTATCTCTCTCACCGTTGGTCACTGATCCGGTCGCATCCGTCCGCCGGGGAAAGGGAGTGCGGTGGCTCTCTCTCTCTCACCGTTGGTCGCGATCCGGCGCATCCGTCCGCCGGGGGAAAGGGAGGAAGTGCATCGTTTCTCCGTTCAACGACGCCGAGGCAGCACGTCCTGATCTGCGGTACACACCATTCTCTCTGACAAAGCTCCGGTGCGGTAGGGCCTACGCCACCTGCTCGCAGATTCCGCCTGCCACCGCTCACCTAGTTACATCCCGATGACCTCCAGGTATCCCCTCTGGCCTTGCTCCACTGCCCGTCTTCCCACGTCGCTGCATGTGGATCTTCCATAGTTCTTTGCCCAAAACGTAGCTCATCCAGCTTACTTTCCATATTGCATTCTCGTCCTCACACCATTTTAGAAAAACACAACCATGTTTTCATCTTCCCTTAGGGCAAGGAATATGCTTCTTTTTTGTCGTCGCATGTGTCATCAACTGTTATTGGCCAGTAATTGTTTCCTTTCTACCTCTTTTTTGCAAACAGGGCTATCCATTTCACCTCGTTGCTATTGCGACCTTTTGGTGAACTGCACAAATCACTTTTTTCTTAAGAGTGTTTTGTGCAGTTGTACTAAAATGTCACATGGGCAGCGTCTCTACATTCAGTCTTGTTGCACAAAGGGAGATTGGTTTTGCTCTATCCTCCTCATCCAACTCCGAGCCTAATCTTCTCCAACTAGTTAGTCTTAAGAGAGCGCAAAGGTGATCGGCTTCTATTTATGTGTTTATTGTTTCATCAGCAGTCCTCTATTATCGTAATCACACTTGATATCTTTGGAGCAGGGGCGCTCAACTCTATTTTAGTGGAACTGCACAAAATGATCGAATGTTGCATGCTCTAGACAGCTACTTTTTCCCAACATGCCTTGTTGATTTAGAGCGAGCTGGGGGCGTTGCTGCCAATGAAAGCATGGATCAATTTTAATTTAACACCTTCTCACAACTCTGTCTTGATTGTGATGTAATTATTAGCTCGATCTACTAATAATTGACATGCATTAGCAAGGAAGTTAGTTTTTATTGTTTCGAAAGAGCATCGATGGCAAGACACATGAAAGCAAGCTGAAAGCTCACACCATTGTACAATTTCATGTCTCGCTGGAAAATTATTTGTATAGTACGTCAATTATGTAAACAAATGATGGAAGCTTGATAGCATTGCAAGAAGCCTCTTCATCATCCGGGTCCATGTGCCATGCACAAAATTATAATCCTTCGTTCCTAAATATTTGTCTTTTTACAAATTTTAGACAGGCATATTTTAGAGTGTAGATTCACTCATTTTGCTTCGTATGTGTACTCCCTCCGTTCCTAAATATTCTATTCGTCTTTCTAGAGATTTCAACAAGTGACTACATATGGAGCAAAATGAGAGAATCTACACTCTAAAATATGTATATACATCTGTATGTGCCAGTCCATTTGAAATCTCTAAGAAGACAAATATTTGAGTAGTCACTCGTTGAAATCTCTAGAAAGACAAATATACTCCGGAGTATATTTATGAACCGAGGGGGTAGTGCACAACCGCATGGGAGACTCAGCCCGGTTGTTGCGCCGCATTAATAGTGAGTAATGAGCAGTCAGATCGTAAGCCCCACCTTTCCCACAGTAAGTTGCTCTAAAGAAGCAACCATCAATACACTCTTCTTTGAATCCGCTCATACTACTCCATCCGTCACTGTTTATACAGCGCGCTTCAGAAAAAAGAAAAAAGATCTGTGGGACCAAGGCGACTAGCGATCAACCTGAAAAATAGCATTGGTAGTTATAGCACGGCGTCTATTACTAGAGGGAATAATGCGTACACACATGCATGCGATGCTTCCACCCGGTACACACATGCATGCACTTACTCCCTCCGTAGTTACATGGAGAAAATTGTGGACTTGATTGCGGTTACCATGCCCTAATTAATTGAGCATTAAACCAAGCGCGTCTAAAGTCTCTCTGGTGGTGGAAATGCATTGAGAGAAATGCATCATAATGAAGCGCATACTGTAAACTATGGCGGAGGGAGAGTAGTATGAAGGTTCAAAACCAAATGCAGCGTATGGCGGTCGGTCAGCGCACCTCCTCTTGGCATATCAGCGACATGTGGGACAGGAGTGTGAGCAAACCGATCTCAATTGGCGGCAAAGAGCCAACCCGCCGTTCCTTGAGAGAGGCGAGGCGAGAGAACACAAGCGGGTTCGCATGGAGGCCAAGATATATTCGAGCATGGTTGGTTGATCGATATCATTCATTACATGTTGGGCTGCCGTTTTCGCCCTTCTCCGAAATAAGCGTGTACTTTATCAAAGATAAAAAGAAATAAGAGTACAAACGCTCCACCATGCGGTTCTAGTAGTAGTACTACTCGTACTACTGCGCTTAGCTCTTCGCCTCTTCGTGAAGTCAAACTATGATGGTACTCCGCATGTTGGGTACTATAGTGTATGCCTGTGACAATCTGACATCGAATGGACTGATGCATGTCCACCGAGGGTAGGTTGCATTAGTCAAAAGGCGCAAGCGAGCTTCACCTTGTCCTGCAAGCTTCTCCTCATTCTGCGAGTTGACGGGACACACCAAAAAGTAGTGCTAGTCCATACTCCCTCCTTTCCGGTTAATATGGCTTAATCTTTTTTGCGGGTAAATGAGAGAGCTTTATTCATATATAAGCATTCTTAGGACGATCAGCCAAGACACTAGTCACTAGGAAGCGAGGTACCCACAAAAAAAAAGTAGGAAGCGAGGTGTTTCATCAAGCCAGCTCTCGGCCACATTCAAAGTCAGCAAGCACGGTTCATACGAAGATGCGCCGCAAGGTTTCTTGACCTGTTTACATGCTAATAACAAAAAAAGGAAATATTACGGTGCTACTATTTGTAACAGGATATGAGCGAATTAAGCGAGAATTGTGGTGAGTGTTCCATGCAATCAACTTCCATTATCACATCGAGAACCCTCGAAGAGAACCAAATGTGTTGAAGATTGCTTTATCACTTTTAAAATTATAATAAGAGTCGCGGCGGCTCCTCCATCCGGTTCCTAGTACTAGTATAGTACGTACCTTTATAGACTATATTAGTAAACTTTGCGTTTGGCTGTTAGCCTATTAGGAAGTCGAACAATAGTAGCACTAGTAGTATAGTGTATGCTTACGGCAATCGACACGAATTAAGCATTGCCGTCCACCGCTTTGGCGAGGAGAGCTTGCATTAGTCAAAAGTTTCTCCTTGTCCTGCGAGCCACAGCGTGCAAGTAATGCTAGTCCATCTTGCCTCCTCTCCGGTTAATATGGATTAATTTCAAGCGAGATAAATACAACATGCATCCTTTGTATATTTGTAAAAATACGGTCGATGGACTTCTGTCACGCTCATTCGCGCAATATATATATATATATATATATATATATATATATATATATATATATATATATATATATATATATTCCGGTGTTTATCGGTCACTAGCTCACCCTGTTGAGTATGTGTGTGCATGCGTGTAGGTTGAGCACTTAGCGTGACCGTGTGTGTTCCGTCGTGTGCTCGGACATGCATGCATTAGGGCATCGCGTGCGTTTTGCGTCCATGTGTGCGTGTATTTATTGCATACGTAGGGGAATGCGTGTAGGGGCCACTAAGGGCAGTCAAATCACACGATAAGTTAGTTGGAAGAAGCAACCATCATTTCACTCTTGAATGACACGTCGCAATATAAAATGGTTGATATGGAGAGAAAAAACCACTATATATACACTAGCGAGGAGCCTAAGCTACAAGCACTGCTTGCTAAGGTTGCTCTCTTCACAAGCATAGAGCAGCGGGCCTGATCCGCGGTGGGGAAGGAACAATGTTCTGCGTGAAGCCTTGATCGACATCGGCGAGGAAAACCCACGGTCGGTGCGTCCCAATCGAAGTCACCGCGGTATGGGCGATGCTGCGTCCCAACCGCCCTTCTAGCTACAGACGACGTCGGGTAGTCCATCTTCCTTTTGGAGCGGCTTGCTCCTTTGCCGTAGCTCCATCTCCATGTCGATCTTTCTCTACTTCTACGGCTTCTACTTGTGATGAGTTTATGTCTCATGAACTAGTGCGATACTATTATTCTAATCACACTTCTTCAATATCTTTGCCATCGGGGATGCTCAGGTCGATTTTAGTGGGCGCACAAAAGCATCGTATGATCCGAGGGTCTAGCCATCTTTCCTTGACAGGTTCTACTGGCGGGGAATTAAATCATGTTTAGGGTTTAGGGTTTAAGTCGTAGTGACCCCATCAGTAGTTTTTCTTTCGTACACGCTCTCACAACTTTTTTCTTTAGTTGTGAAGTAAATATTGGCTATGATCTGTGAATCATTGAGATGCATCAGCATGCGTGTTAGTTTTCCTTTGTATTTGATGGAATGTTGTAACGGGGCAACCTTGGAATAGGAATGAAAATGGAGTGGAAAGTTTCCGTTTTTCCGGAGAAAAAATGGAAATGGAGAGAAACCAACGTTTCGTTTCGTTGGATCGCGCCATCGAGCAAAACCAACGTTTAAATCACGTCTGTTGTGTTTGTGTCTCACCCTCCTCCACGGTTCGACCCCACATGGTCGCTCGGCATGCCACTAACCGCAAACCGAGTATACGATAACTTTCCGCTTTGCTTGTCGATGGATCGCGCCATGGAGTACTACTAGCACTCTTGGAAGAGATTGGCGAGTTGGGGAGGACAGCTAGCTATGTACGGACTCCCAAGAACTTTTTACATGCATGTTGTAGCGGCTATTGCGACCTTTGAGCAGCGGAGCAGCCGCGTGCACCGGAAGCGGCGCGGCGGCGCTCTCTCGGCGGTAGCGCGCCGCTTCAATGCGGCGCCAATGAGAGGTCGCGTCCGCTCTGGCGGGCATGAATCGGCTTGACCGTTTGAGGCGGGAAGCAGCAGCGGGTGATGAAGAGGTTCGGGTTGGTCGGGACCGGCCGTGGCAGCGGTCGGACGTCGCGCAAACAAGAGATGTTGTGCGTTAATATTGCTGCGTATATAATTAACAACGTAAATAATGTGCAGTTGGACAAATATGATTGGAGATGGAGATGGAAATGGAATTTTACGTAAACACGGATATGCATGTCTATGTCTATGTGTGTGTCTTGTGACGACTCTCGCGACACAGGCGGGGCGTGTTTTTGATCGAGTTTTCTTTCTTGATGCGTTAGAAAATCAGTTTGTCTAATTCACATCTAGATGTTATTTAAGGATATCACATCTAAGCTCCCACAAGTATATAATGTAGCAACAAGAAACAAAAAACTAGGACAAAAAATAGACCACAAAGAGTGGACATCAACTTAGATGTGACATAACTATGTCACATCTAGATGTGTCTAAACAGACCCTTAAAAATTGTCCATGAGTTTTCGTTTCTTTTTTTTCGGGAGCAGCGTATTCTATTTAAAACCACTGCTATGGAGAGATTTTTTACTCCATTATAGCCTCTTGTTTGATAGAGTTTCTCGCGTCTCGCTCTCTCACCCTCTCCATATCAAAACAAGATGACAGTGTCCCTCTATCTCTCTCCTCACGGTGGTCACAGATCCGGCGAATCCCATCCGCTGCGGGAGGTGAGGAGGTGCAGCGTTGACGTTGTCGCCGTCGGCGACGGAGGAGCCGATGCGCACCGTCCTCTCGGAGCCGGCGCTGGCGCGGATGAAGATCCTCCGCGCCCTTGTTCGCTGCCGTCGTGTGGGCAGATCCCGCCCGCCCGCCTAAGCGACATCTCGCCCACGAGGTATAACTTCTTGTCTTGGTCCAGCTCCCGAGTTGCTGCGTGCGGGTTTTCTTCTATCGACTACTCCCGGCTCCCCATGCATAGTAGCTAGGGTTCGTCGGCTGGTCAACATCACCTACTAGTACTATTATAGAGGAAATGCCACTCGAAAAGTTGTCTGATTTATGCCTCGGTGGAGGTATACATGTTGTTTCGACAAAAAGTACATGGTGGTTGTGCGGTCATTGTCCATATGGTGGTAGTACTATCCTTTGGTTAAATGAAGAAATGCTTTTTTCTCGGGTATCCTGGTTTAGTTCCCATCAAGATATAATTATGATGCTTACATTTGTTGGTGTACTTTTCATTAACCCTTTTTATATTTTTGGAAACAGCGATCGTGTCTCCATACCGGGCATGTCTTCCTCAATTTTAGTGGAACTGCACAAAATTGGATGGCCATTGTTGTTCCACCTCCTTGTCCTCGCCACGTGGTTCTTCCTTCCTCGAGCTTGATTCTTGAGAAGAAACAGACCACAGTGAGGATTTGTCGAACTTCATAGGTGCCTCACCCAAACTTGATGCCAAATGGATGATGCATCACCACGATGACCTATCGATGCTCATGGTTGCGCCTCATGGTTGCGTCGGTTGGTGAAGCTGATCGATTTTCAATGAAAAACAAGCTGTCTTCCATCAGTGCTCTTTGCTTGTTACGCACAAAGATGATATCCTTCGTCAGTTCACCTTGGTTGCGTTGGAGCGCGATCGTCTTTCACGTTGGTGCAATTTTATCACACAATTGGCTATGAACCAAATGTTTCCTCGAAGAAGGATCGACGTTGGTACTAAGAGCATAAGTTTTGTATTGATTTCTAAGCCTTCTCACAACTTTGTCTCCAGCTCCCTGTAATTTTATTTGTCCAGCTATTAACTTTGATTTAAAAATGGTGTGGACTAAAAACCGGATGGACGTAGTAGCCCTCCATTTTATTTACTCGCATATTAGATTTGGTGAAGTCAAACTTTGTAATACTCTCAAACCTTTCGATAATTGAAATTAAAATTCTTTATTTGTACACACTCTCACGTTTCCGATAATTTGGCGCATGTGTGGTTGTTCATAAGGGAGGTAGTGTACCACACGTGAAGGGCAGGAAGTGCGACCGGGGACACGTGGGCGTGGATCGTTAGTTCATCGGAGTAGTACTAGTTTTCTTCCTTGTACATTAAATAAAGAGTTTCGTTTCATACTTACACAATTTAAAAGCGATTGTTATGGAGAGAATAAGAAAACCACTCCACTATATATTAGTCGTATACACACGAGAGTACTATATGGGATGACTTCATTGACTTAGTGCACTGCCTTTGGGTTTATGACAGGTGGGCCCAAAATGTGGCTGGCTCACCTGTCATACAACCAAAAGCAGATGGAGTGAAGGCACTGGAGCTCAGTCCGTACTACATTAGTATATATATAAGCGGGAGCCTCAGTGCTTGTTCGCTAGGGTTTGCACTCTCCACGCTTCGCCGCAATACATATATGTTACCTTTGGAGGCTCGGCGTTCATTTGCTAGGGTTTGCTATATTCACAGTCTCTCACCCTCTCTTCACGAGATCTAAACAAGACTGCGTTGGCCTCTTGTCTCTCTCCCCTCTCACGGTGGTGAAGGGCGTCCGTATCCCGTCGCACCGGGAAGGGGAGGAGGTGCAGCGTTAACTCTATCGCCTTCGGCGAGGGAGGCAATCCACTGCTGGCTGCGCTGTTCTCTTTCACCCAGCGCCTGTGCGGGAGGGCCACCGACCCCTTCTTCCTCGCTGCCGTATGTAGTGTGGGCAGATCCGGCCTCCCGCCGCACGCCTTGCCACATCCCAACGACCCTAAGGTATAAGTTTCTTTGAAACCGTCGTTGCTCTAGCTGCATGTGGATCTTTTTTGATCTGTAGTCGAATCTAGGTCTTGGTTCAAAGAGGAAAGAAAGGTGCGGTGGGGTGGAGCATGAATCTAGGACGTGGTTCAATGAGGAAAGGAGGGAGGAAAAGTAGTATAGACTGGCTATCCAGCCGCTTTGTTGGTCGAAAAGGGAAAAAGGGGTAACCCGGTACACACATCTGTAAGAACCGATCTCTTTGTTGAAAAGGAAAGAAAGCGGGGGGTCGGGTAGTTTGTGCGAGGACTAGATTTGCTGCCCTCACATAGGAAAAAAGTTCAAAGAGAACAAATATGGGACCAACACGGATATCTTGCTTGGCTACATACTCTGCATCACCCATTTATCGTGTGGGCGCACATGGTGCTAGCATGTCCCATACAACTATTTTGCTGTTGTTAATCTAAGAATGCCCTTGGAAAATTGAAGCAATGCCCTTTGTTAAAAGTAAATTACATTTTTAACGAATGTTGTTTCAAGAGAGTGTCTCTGTTAATATGAATCAATGCAACCGTTTTAGAAATGCTACTATCCTACTTTGTTTTCCATCCAAGATAAGTTAGATGCTTCTTTACATCACCGTTTGTTTCATCCTCCTTTATCGGCAAGTAATTGTTTCCTTTTTGCCTCTGTTAAAACAGGGTATCGATTCAACTTGTTGCTATTGCGACATTTGCTTCGCTACTCGAAACACTTATGTTTTAAGAGTGTTTTGTGCGATTCAACTTGAATGTCACACGGTGACTTTGCTTAATTTTGGTGGAACTGCACAAAAGGAGATCGAGATTTGTTTCCAGTGTTCCTGTCGAGTTGTTTCAAATCTTGGTCTCAACCACATGATATCTATTCAACTTGTTGCTATTGCGACATTTTGCTTCGCTACGTGAAACACTTTGCTTGATTTGATTGCAAGCTGCACAAAAGGAGATTGGATTTCCTATTAGTGTTAGCAGATTAAGTATTTTATCTGGTGTTCTCATGAAAGGTCAGACCAGGCCTTCATCCACATGATTGTGCAGTGTGCTTTGAGATGTTGTGCTACTTGTATTGGTACTGTTTTAAATAAATGTTGAATTGAAGCTATTGTATTGCTGTCTTTTCCCATTAAGTAGTGAACAAAAATGGGACCAACCCAGACATGATGCTTGTTGCTTTGTTACAACAAACTCTGCATCACCCCCTTTATAAGTAGATGGAAGCACATATTGTTGTTGCGCCCACTCTCCCTGGAACTATTTATGCTTTTTGTTAATCTAATGCCGCTGGTAAAATTAAGCAATGCCACTCTCAGAATTAATTAACTCTGAATCTTAGTTCAAAACTGCAACACTTGTTAGGAATGGTACTATCTGCTTTGTAGTTCTTTCTACATGTTTAACCAAGGTATTGTTAAGATAATGTCTCTTTAAAAATGAATCAGTTGCATTGTTTTAGGAATGGTACTTTTCTTCTTTGTCGTTCTTTATACATGTTGAACCAAGGCATTGTTAAGATAATGTCTCAGTCAATATGAATGAATCACCTTGATGGAGAATTGCTACTCTCTGCTTTGTTTCCCATTAAGACAAGTCATCAACCATTATTTCTCGATAATTGTTTCCCTTATACCTATTGTTGCTTACGGGGATATCAAAATTAAAGCTCGGTTTTATTCCGACTTGATTTTAGTTGAAGCGCACAAAAAGAGCCAATGTGTCCAAGGCAAACTGCTGCGTTCTTGGGTCGAGTTGGTCGTTCCACTTTGCGAAAAAAGCGATCCTTTGGATGCGGTACATTCTGAAGGAATGACCGAGAAGCTTTCTGAGTATTATTAGACACGGTGACATGACTAGTCTGCGAGACCATTGGCAATTTAACAACACGTGGAGTGCCAGGGCAAAAGTGCCCAAACAAGTACAAGAAGCTAAGACAGGACACGATCATAGGCATTACATATTTTGAATGGGAAAAGCTTGTCAAAGTTTAATCATTGATGTTAGCAAGAAGACGTTAGTTTAATATATTGGAATTGGAAAACCTTGTCAAAATTTGCTCATTGATGTTAGCAAGAAGACGTTAGTTTAATATATTGGAATTGGAAAACCTTGTCAAAATTTGCTCATTGATGTTAGCGGAAGACATGCATTTGATATTTTTGAGTGGGGCGCCCTTCTTTGTGAGCAGCGTCAGTGTTTTTTCCTATTCACGTGTTCGGTTTAGAAGTAAATAGTTACTCTGCTTTGAGATATTCTGTGTTAAGAGTTTGTTACGAATATTGTCTATGTAATGCGGGCCTTGTGTTTGATTGCAAAGTTGAGCTTGGAATGTTGTGGCATGCGGCATCACGAGCTGTTCACCGTGCCTCCACGAGAATAATGCTTCGTATTGTTTTGCATGTCGATCTAATGCCGTGATTTGCTTGTTAAGATCATCCTCTTACATTGTTTCCGTGCGTAAGAAGTTCATCGTTTGATGTTTCATTCATAGCCTATACGACATGTCGGGTAGGTTAGACGTGAAACCATATGATCTTCCGACCAACTCATGATATTAGGCCGTGATTGGATCGTTGTTTTCCAACCAAAACCGCTTGTAAAACTGACGCTTGTAAATTAAAGCAGATGGTCTCGGGCGAAGGCGCTTGGTTGGTCGATTTCGACTAGTAAAATATCGGAAGTACTTCACACACGATAAAAACGCTGAACGACACTCGGACGATTGCTAATCCAGCCGTTAGCTGTTGTTTCAGCCTTGCCCATGGATGGCATGATACGCACGTCGTGCATGTATCGTCTGGTAATGTCGTCCATATAGCAATGCTCGTAAAATATACACTGGTCTCTCAAATTACACGCGTAACCCGCCGGTTTTACTTACAGACCTCGGGCCTTCCGATGACGAGTAAATTACACTTGTATGTTAATACAGGTTTGAAATAAACCAGAGCTCCCAAGCGCGGCCTTACCATTTCATGCCGTCTCAGTTTCTCGAAGGTGCTCATAGGTGTCTGATGATCCTGGCTTCCTGAATGAGCAGCGGGTGCTGCATCAGACCTCCGCAGGTCCCGCGAGGCCCTCTCCGTTGTCCTTAGAGTTGTTGCGCTCGCCATGGCGCTGAGCATTGTTAACATGGTCAACGAACATGAGGATTCAGGAGATGACTTTATTTTGACTAGATGACACTAGGGACCCACTAGGGCCATAGCCGTACGTACGCAAGTGCCTCCTTATTATGTACAACTATATTTTTTTGCTTTCTCCTGGTTTCCTGACATCACGGTCCCACACCATTGTCAACCTATGTAGTCAATATAAACGAGAGAATTGCACAAGGTGCGGCCGACAGCTGGGACCAAGCAGCTCGAGCAGTATTTGTGTTTTTGAGGTGTGAGCACTGCAGAGTTTTTCTTGGCGATGATTTCGTTGTTGTTCAGAGGAGAGCAGGGTATTAACTGGGCGGGCTGTGGCCCGTCTAGCCCAGGCCAGATATCCAGCCCAGATACTACTTTTTCAAGATGAAAATGGCTAGCCCAGCTATACGTCTTTTTGAGGAATACCCAGGCAAGGTCAACTTGTTATTCTCCGCCCCGCTGGGCTGCAAATCTTTCCTAGGAGGGATGCATTAGGCTTAACAGGAAAATGGGCTTTAAAAATAATAAATGGGATGTAATTATAAAAACTGGGCAGTAACTATAAAAAATGCACCAAACACGAAATTAGTTTATAAAATATTATTTATGGATTTTGAAAATCTTAAATTTTCATTGTTCTTGCACAATAATGTTTAGTTGGATTTTTACGTAATACAAATTTATATTTAATCGACTAGAAATTTCGGGATAAAAATATTTTGGATCCCATCAAAATGCGGGAAATTTTATTGATATTGTGTCTTCAACGGTTGGTTGAAATTATTAATCGTTGTCCTAGCTAGAAAATGGGCTGTACTTTTAACAAACTATAAATGGGCTGTTGTAAATTCCATTAGAATTCAAAAATGGGCTGTACATTCTTACAAAACGCAAATGGGCTATAAGTTCTCGCCACACACTTGTGGGCCTACTAAGTGTGCGTCCCTAAAAAAATAAGTTGATGCGTATGCAAGGCTTTGTCAACTTATTATAGTCAACACACGGTTCTAGCAGCGGTGGCCGTTGGATGTCTATCCAACGGATGTCGTGCTTCTTCTTCAATCTCGGATATTCTTAGCTTTGGCCGCCCAAAAAATGATTCCTCCCCCTAACATCTGGGGCGCACTGTTTCGGAGGCTGACCTATGGGCCTACTAAGTTGGAGCGTACCAAGGGCTTTGTCAACTTAGTCAATATAAACGATTCTAGCTTCAGTGACCGTACAATGTCCATCCAACGGCCGTAGTGCTTCTTCAACCTCTGGTCTTCTTGGTCCAGCCGCCCAAAGCAGCGCCGGTCATGCCACCTGCTCCTGCCTCTCGTGGCCGGCTGTGCTGCCGCGGAGGCCTCACCGCCCCCATACTACTCCCACCGTTGGCCAGGCCATCCCTCCACTCACCCGCACCCCCTGTTATTCTGCAACGACGGCAGCCTCACACGCAGCCGAACCAGTGAACCCTCGTACTCCTCTCCGGGTGGGCTTCCACTGCTGCATCTTCCCCGGCTCCGCGTCAACCCCTTCCTAGGCGTCGCCGTTGTCCACCACCCTGGTGCTCTCGATGCGGCGTGGTGAACGTGGTCAACGACCGACTTCCATCGGAAGAGTACTATACGTGGAGAGGCTGACAGCTAGGTCCACGGCGGCCTCAATGAAGTGCCTCCTTATTACGCCCAAAATAATTATTCCTCCACTTAACAGTAGGGACCCACCGGACGGGCCACCTTATTTCGCAAAAAAAAAACATTTCCCCCTGACTGCTGGTACCCACCGGATAGGCCACCGTATTTCGTGAAAAAAACGTTCCCCCAGCTGTCAGCTCGGACCCATCGGAAGTGCCTCTTTATTACGGACAAAAAAAAGAATACTCCCCCTGCTAGCTGGGACTCACCTTGGTGGGAAGCTGACTTGTGGGCCTACTAAGTTGACGGGAACGGAGGGCTTTGTCAACTTAGTCAATATGAACGATTCTAGCTCCAGTGACCGTACGATGTCCATCCAACGGCCGTAGTGCTTCTTCAACCTCTGGTCTTCTTGCTCCAGCCGCCCAAAGCAGCGCCGGTCGTGCCGCCTTCTCCTGCCTCTCGTGGCGGCTGTCTTTGCATGGAGGCCTCACCGCCTCCATACTACTCCCACCGCTGGCAGGCCATCCCTCCCTCCACTCACCCCACCCCTGTTATTCTGCGGCGGCAGCGTGCCGCCAAACCAGTGAACCCTCGTACTCCTCTCCGCGTGGGCATCCACTGCTGCGTATTCCCCGGCTCCGCGTCGTCCCCTTCCTAGACCTCGCCGTCGTCCACCGCCGTGGTGCTCTCGGCGCGGCGTGGTCAATGTGGTCAACGACCGAATTCCATCGGAAGAATATTGTACGTGAAGAGGCTGACAGCTGGGTCCACGGAAGCCGCAAGGAAGTGCCTCCTTATTACGCGGAAAATAATTATTTCTCCACCTGACAGCAGGGACCCACCAGATGGGCCACCAGTATTTCGCGAAAAAACATTTGCCCCTGACTGCTGGGACTGTCGGTGTTGTGGGAACGGGGGTACCCAGACTTGCCTGCCTGCGGCCTGCGGCGTGGCTCAGGGAGTGGCCCAGTACGACCCATCTTCATCAACACATACTCAAGACCCTCGCGAGGGGCCAAGCCTCGCGGGGCGGACGATAGGAGGCTTCCTCGGGCACAGCCTCATCAGGCTGGTTCGCGAGGAGGCGAAGAGATCAAGGCGGGGTACCTCACGAGGTGCCCATGACGCAAGCCATGACGACCAAGGCCGGGCGGGCGCCGTCCTGCGCAGAGTCCTTGTTTCCTCTTTGGTGCAAAGGGGGCAAGCATAGGCAAGAGTATCAAGCAAAGGCAACCATTTCGGTGCAACAAGACCAAGACCAGCAGGACGGCAGGATGGAGGTCATCGTGGAGCCCAAGCCGGCGTCACCGTCAGGGTCTTTGGCAGGCGAGGACCGACTTTAGTCAGGATAAGTGTACTAGATGTTCCCCTTCAAAATGGCCAATTGTTGGCGCCCTTCCCGCTCAATATTTGGGAAGAGGCCCAGGGCCTCCCTCTATAAATAGAGCTAGCCACCGCGAAGGAGGGCGGAGGAAAAAAGAGATAAAGAGAGGGAGATGAGATTTTTGGGTAGACTACAGAGAGAGAGAAAGGCGACCGAACTCACCCAAGCAGTTCATCGCACCAGCCAAGAACAGCCCCTCGCGAGGCTGTTCTTCCTTCTACTATTCATCATCAGCCCCTGAGGCAATCCACCACACCACAAACTGGAGTAGGGTATTACACCATAATGGTGGCCTGAACCAGTATAAATCTCGTGTCCCTTGTGTTGTTCTTCGTGTAGTTTAGATCCTTGCGAGGCGACGAGACGTGGATAGGCAGGAGGTGTGATCTCCACGTGCACCCCAGAGTTCCAACCTTGAGGATCTACCGGAACCTGAAATCCGACATTTGGTGCACCATGTAGGGGTGCGCCGGAATCCGCCTTCCGTCGCCTCGTGTTCGCCGCCCGTCGCATCCATGTCAGACGCTCGTCGAGCCCGCGCCGAGCGCCGGGCCGCTCTCGCCACTCGAGTCGCCTAGACGGCCCCCGTCGGCGGGCACCCCCGCCGTTCCCCGTTGCCTGCCGTCAACGCCGCCACTGACCCGGCAGGGAACGAGCAGCAGGCGTCGTCCCTGCATCCTTCGGTGCAATGAGAAGGCCGCACCGCCACCGCATCGCTAACTCCAGCCGTTTCCTCGTCCCATGCTCGTCGCGCTCCTGCGGACATGCACGCCGCACTGCTCCTGGCGCGGGAGCTCCTGCACTATCGTCCCGTCGACGACCTCTACGATGAGTGGCTCGCCCGCATCACCGAGCTCGTCAGCGCCGCTGGGGGCTCCCCTGCGCCATCCCTCTCGCTGCACTGCGCCCCGCCCTGCACGGGCGACGGAGCTCCAGGGGCGCCTCAACCACCTCCCCCTCAAGAAGGCGCCTTGGCCCCAAGGCGCATGGCCCCTAGGTGGAACCCACTCTGCCCGGCGCCAGCACAACAAGAGAAGAGATTCCAAGAGATCCCTCGCCCCCAAGTAGCTGCCCGTGTGCTCCCTTTTTGCCGCCGCAGACGAAACGCTCTGCTCTAGCGTCAAGACCCCGCGATGCTCCTGGCGGCAGCGCACAGAGACTTCCAAGATCAATCTCTCCGTCACCTAAGGCCTCCCACAGCCACTGCAGGCTGCCGTGCCTTCACCGCCGAACTGCGCAGCGTGGCCTGGCCGGGCAAGTTCAAGCCAGATCTGCCCCTGCGCTACGATGGCACGGCTGACCCCGCGGAGTTCCTCCAGCTCTATGAGCTGGGCATCGAAGCCGCCAACGGGGACGAGAAGGTCATGGCGAACTGGTTCCCCATGGCGCTCAAGGACGGTGCCCGCCCCCGGCTCCTGAACTTGGCTCCTGGCACGATCTCCTCCTGGGACGAGATGCGCACCCAATTCATCGCCAACTTCTAAGGCACCCGCGACCGGCCCCCGGCCATGAGCGACTTGCGCCGCATCAAGTAGCAGCCGGGAGAGACCCTGCAGAAGTTCATCCAGCGTTTCAACAACGCCCGCCTTAAGATCCCCAGGGTGTTTGAGGAGGCCATCATATCATCCTTCTCCGACGGCGTGCGTGACGTCAAGATGAAGGAGGAGCTTGCGATCCATGAGGACCTGTGCACCTCCCTGGAGACGTTCAATTTGGCGACCAAGTGCGCCAGGGCTGAGGAAGGTTGCCTTTCCCTCCTTGAGCTGCCAGCTGCCGACTGAGAAGAGAAGAAGCCCAAGGTCAATGACATGAAGTGCAAGGGGGCTGCCGTGCTTGCAGCAGAGCCGGACACCAATCAAGGCAGGGATCAGCCTGAGTCATCCAAGGGTAGCCGGTACTGCGTGTACCACGACCTCCACACCCACAACACCAACGAATGCCAAGAGCTCAGGGCCGTGTGGGACGTGCGTGCCGGCCGACGCCCCGAGCGCAGCGATCGGGGCTACCGCCGAGGAGGACGAAGAGGTGGAGGACAATGGGAAGACCGTGGCCCTAGCCAAGGGTGGCGTGACCGACCTCGCGAGGACCGCTGGCAGGACCAGTCTCGTGAGGGAGGTTGGAGGGACTCGCCTCGCGAGGGAGGTTGGAGGGGTCAACCTCGCGAGGATCTCCCACAAGGCAATGCGGGCCTCCCTCCTCTGCCACCACAGCCGAGGAGGAATGAAGACCATCATCAGGACGAGGGGGTTGGAGGCTTCCAAGTCGTGCGCAATCGCTTGCATCTTCGGCGGCGCTCAAGCCCCGGCCTCTCAGCGCATCTTCAAGCAGTTTGCTCGCGAAGTGAATGCAGTCCTCCCCAAGCTTGAGGCCACGCGCCCTCTCAGATGGTCAGCGTGCGCCATCACGTTCAGCTCAGCGGATCAGCTCAAGTGCGTGGCCACAGCCGGAGTCCTCCCGATGCTTTGTTCCCCAATCGTCAGCAATGTGCAAGTCACCAGGACCCTCATCGATGTCGGAGCAGGGCTCAATGTCCTATCCGTCGAGACGTTCAACAATCTCCAAGTGCCATACAATCAGCTGCAGCCAACCAAGCCTTTCTCAGGAGTCACTGATGGTCCCACGGTTCCGATAGGTCAGGTCCGCCTTCCTGTTACCTTCGGGAAGCGCGAAAACTACCGCACCAAGCTCATTGACTTCGACGTCGCTCACATTCGCATGCCGTACAATGCCATCCTCGGGTACCCATCCCTGGCCAAGTTCATGGCCGTGACTCATCACGGCTACAATGTCCTCAAAATGCCAGGAAGCGGTGGAGTCATCACGGTGCTTTGTGAAGAGAGAGACGCTGTGTGTTCTCTGGAACGTGCTTTCCAAGCCGCGTCAATTGAAGACCAGATCACGAGGCGGAAGGCTTCCGAGGCTGCCCTAAGAAGAAGAAGACATCGCTGGTCCGACCCCTCGGGATCACGAGGCCCCTCGAGAATCGCGCCTATGCAGGCGCCTCCTTACATTGCATAGGAAGGCGCGCCCGACGCCCTCCTCGAGCAAGGCTCAGGGGCTCTCTCCTGGAGGGCCATCGACTTTGCTAGGATCACGAGGGAGGCGCTCGGGCACCACTTTGAGGTGTGCTTCAAAGCACGTTTCCCTCAGGAAGGAGCAAGGCAAGGAGGGCCAAACCCTCAGGAGTTTGTCAACGAGATCATTCAGGAGCTGCAGGAGTCAAGAGTCATGAGTGGCAGCCGCCGGTTACCTGCCGTAGCTCCCCATCTAGGCGAGGATGGTGGGCTGCGCGTCTGCATCGACATACCAGGACTCAACCGAGCCGCCTCTCAGGAGCGCCTCTGGCCCTCACGCGTGGGACGCTGCGAATGTCCACCCCACAGCTATGTTCGCATGCCTTACGGCCTGCCCAACGCGGCTGTTGTGCGTCAGTGCCTCATGAGGAGCATCTTGGAGGCTCAAGCGGCCAGGCATTCCACAGTCCTAGTGGAGATGGAGATGGTCCACGAGGAGCCGCCAGCGCTTCCGAAGCCTCTCGAGGCTCCTGGGCCTGGGGGCTCGTGAAGATCGGCTTCCGTAGCGCACGCCGTCCGCTACTTCAGCATCCCTCCATCTTCAACATCATCAGGTGACATCCTTCGAGTTTCATTTTCAGCTAGGAGCGCCCGCCAGGGCTGCATCATTCCCAGGCCACGTTGGTCCGTCCCTGCAGCATGTATCCCTTCGGTTCATGTTTTTAGCTACTTTATCGGGGGCGCCCCTTGGGCTGCATCATCCCCAAAGTCGCTCGGGCCCGACCCAGCGGTGTTCGCCTTTTTCTACGCCTATCTAAATGGATTTGCTCCTTCATGATTAACGTGCTTGACTTAATCGCCTGCTCGATTGACGCCAACTGATGGAGCTACTCCCTGATGGCACGATGCTTGTGCATGGGTCTGCCCCTACAACATCGGCAAACCTGAATGGCTGAGCTCTAGCCGCGGCAACCCCGCAGGGCGCCACCTCACCAAGCCTTCACTGCCTCGTCACCCTCCCAGAGCAACCAACAGCTGGCCGACAATTGTAATGACAAACTCTCGCTTTTCCTGTGATGAACTTGCAGGATCACTTTAAGGAGCAACGTCGGGCGAGGCCTTCGCAGCGTCTCCTCCGCTCTTGTCCGCGCGAACCGCTTGCATGTTAAAGGGGGGGTACCTGAGCATCGCGACTCATGGACTCTTACTGGCTCTCCAGCCCTCACCTCCTGGCCTTGTCCACGGCGTCGCGACCTGGCATACCAGCGACGGCTGAGCTCACTCGAGGGCTGGGACCTGAGGACATAGAGCACGAAGGGGAGCAAAGGCGAGAGGGAAGAGGCACGTGGGGACCTCGCCAGGCAACTCCTCAGCTGCCAATCGCGGGCGTGGCGCGCCAAGGGTAACCCGACCCTCGAGATAAGTCATCCTCCGGAAATACTAGCTATCGCAGCACCGACCTCGCACCTAATGCAATCCTGTTTTGGCAATGTCGCGCTCCTTTCTCAACGGACGATGGCTGCTTGAGCGCTAAAGGGGACCTCCTAAGCATCGCGACTCAGGGGCTCTTACTGGACCCCGGGCCGCTCACCTCCTGGCCTTGACCACGGCATCACAACCTGGCATACCAGCGACGGCTGAAGCCTGCCTTGGGACCGGGACCTGTCAGCGCAGAGCGTCAAGTCCTCACGGGGTTCGAAAGGAGGAACTAAGCTAAGATGGGACAAGCATCTCACACCGCTTCACGATAAGGATCATATTAACAAATGGAACCGCAGGCACCTTACAAACCCCCACGGGGTGTGTTCTTCGATTCCTCGCAGGGAACAAAAGGAGAAATCCTAAAGAGCGCTAAATACACGTGCCTCCGCTAGAGACGCCATCATCAGAAGTGGGCCGTCAGGCACTGGCGCCGACCCCATACAGATCAATGGCGACGGCGGCCTGACGAGCCCGCCCTGCTCCGAGAGATACGCAAGCTCGGGGGCTTGTAGCTGTCGTCGCTCGTCTCCGGGTTCGCGAAGAGCTCGGCGGTGTCGCTGGATCCTCCGACACCTCCGCTGCCTGAGGAGCTGCTGGGGGAGCGATTGGCGAGCCTAGTCCTCACCACGGCAGGGCCCTGGCCGCCTTTCTCAGGGCAGCACTCCAGCCGGCATCCCTCCATGTCGAAGACCTTGAAGAACATCAGGGAGGCGCCATTGTAGTCGAGGTGGATTACGAGGGCGCCACCCATCCTGCAGACCCGGGCGATCTTGCCCCAGCCACGGGTCATGTAGACCTTGCCCGGAGCGACGACCTCGACCTCCGCTCCGGTCGCAGGGGTACTGCAGTCAGCATGCTGCAGCCAAAGCTCGATAGACCCCCTCGGCGGGATCTCGAAGGCGAAGGAAGGAGGGAGGCGAATCCAAGACCGAGGAGGCATGGCGGCGTGAAGCACGAGCTCGCGAGAGGAGTCCTCAGCATGAACTCCAGGTGGAATGACGCGCACCGCCGTGATCCGCCGGCGGCGATGGCGCCTCTGGCGGTGCCGCTCGGTGCCTGCGCCTTCAGGACCCTCGATCCGGGCATACAAGGGCAATGGGAATCCAGGCGGCGGCCGCTCAAACCATGGCCTCGACACCTCCTGCCTAGCACCCCCTTCTCCGCGGCAAGAGATGAGCCATTTCTTCGGAGGAAGCGGGACAGGACCCTCTCGGGGGGCCTTCCCCTTCTCTTCGGCAGAAAACCGACGGATCGGTGCCATTGGCGTAGGGTGGAGCGAGGACAAAGAATAAGACAGAGAGTAGCAGGAAGAGACGGACTGGAAAGGCCCGCGCCATTCCGTACATATAGCCGGGGGAGGCCAACCGATGGCCTCCATGATCACAGGTAATCATGACCTATTTTGCATGTAGGGACTTGACAATTCGTGCAGTTGCCGAGGCGTCGTGGGGGAGCTAGGACGCCCATGTCCAATCAACCGCCATGCGGCGCCCTAGGCCGCAGGCTGATGGGGCCCGCGGTGCTTCCCACTCGCCCCTTCGCTTCTCTGCTAAGCCAAGTCCGGGCGCGCCTTGGGCCCTGGGGCTACTGTCGACGATGCAGGAACAGGGTACCAAGACTTGCACGCCTTGCCCGGCTGTGGCGTGGCTCGGTGTGATATGGCCCATCTTCATCAACACATACTCAAGACCCTCGCGAGGGGCCAAGCCTCGCGGGGCGGACGACATGAGGCTTCCTCGGGCACAGCCTCATCAGGCTGGCTCGCGAGGAGGCGAAGAGATCAAGGCGGGGTACCTCACGAGGTGCCCATGACGCAAGCCATGACGACCGAGGCCAGGCGGGCGCCAGGCGGGCGCCGGCCTGCGTAGAGTCCTTGTTTCCTCTTTGGTGCAAACGGGGCAAGCGCAGGTAGGAGTATCAAGCAAAGGCAACCATTTCGGTGCAACAAGACCAAGACCAGCAGGACGACAGGATGGAGGTCATCGTGGAGCCCAAGCTGGCGTCACCGTTAGGGTCTTTGGCAGGCAAGGACCAACTTTAGTCAGGATAAGTGTACTAGATGTTCCCCTTCAAAATGGCCAATTTTTGGCGTCCTTCCCGCTCAATATTTGGGAAGAGGCCCAGGGCCTCCCTCTATAAATAGAGCTAGCCACTACAAAGGAGCGCGGAGGAAAAAAGAGATAAAGAGAGGGACAGGAGATTTTTGGGTAGACTAGAGAGAGAGAGAGAGAAAGGCGATCGAACACACCCAAGCAGTTCATCGCACCAGCCAAGAACAGCCCCTCGCGAGGCTGTTCTTCCTTGTACTATTCATCATCAGCCCCTGAGGCAATCCACCACACCACAAACTGGAGTAGGGTATTACACCATAATGGTGGCCTGAACCAGTAGAAATATCATGTCCCTTGTGTTGTTCTTCGTGTAGTTTAGATACTTGCGAGGCGATGAGACGTGGGTAGGCAGGAGGTGTGATCTCCGCGTGCACCCCAGAGATTGAACCTTGAGGGTCTGCCGGAACCCGAAATCCGACAGGGACCCACCCGACGGGCCACTGTATTTCGCGAAAAAAACGTTTCCCCTGCTGTCAGCTCGGACCCACCAGAAGTGCCTCCTTATTACGCACAAAAAAATGAATACCCCCTGCTAGCTGGGACCCACCTTGGTGGGAGGCTGACTTGTGGGCCTACTAAGTTGATGGGGACGGAGGGCTTTGTTAACTTAGTCAATATAAACGATTCTAGCTCAGGTGACCGAACGATGTCCATTCAACGACCGTAGTGCTTCTTCAACCTCTGGTCTTCTTGCTCCAGCCGCCCAAAGCAGCGCCGGTCGTGCCGCATGCTCCCGCTTATCGTGGCGGATGTCTTTGTCGCGGAGGCCTCACCGCCCCTA